>JAJIBD010008652.1:0-80374 GCA_021461705.1 Cryptotis parvus | reverse complement strand
GAAGCCCTAATGGAGTGAGGGGTGCGCATCTGGCTTGTTGTAAGGCTCTGCTGGGTAGCGGCCAGGGCTAGAACCAGCCATCCCTCCTGGCCACCTTGTGAGAGGCTGGGCACAGGGAGAGCAAATAGCAGCTCTTCCCCATGTCTGTGAGTTGGCCAAAACACAGAGAAGCAAAATTTTACAACAGCAAGACAAATTCAGAAATACATGGAGGAGATTATATTGCTAGCACATCAAGTTTGTTTCAGGTATGCAAAATAGTTTCAATCTAGGTATTGTCTCTGCAAGAACACATCCAGAGAAACATTTTTACCATCAACTTAATGGTGCAGAAAAACTTCATCAAAATTATACTTAAAACTCAACTCCAGCCCAGTGGGGGTGAGTGGAAGCCAAATGAAACATGCCTGTGTAGTTGGAGAAGCCATTTAACTCAGTAGCCATCAATAGATAGGTCTGGTAGCTGCAGGGTCTTAGCCTTTCATTTAAACTGAGACAATGGTATAATATCATAGGGTATTAGTTTTATATGTTCAATGTCTTAAAAAAGTGATTTAATATTTATTTAGTTTGGGGGCCATACCTGGCAGTAGTCTGGGATGACTCTTGATTCTGCTCTTAGGGATCACTCTTGGGAGGCTTGGGAACCATATTGGGTGCTGGAGGTGCAGCGCAGGTCTGCCATTGCCATCTTATCTTACCATTGCAGTATCACTCTGGCCTGTGACTGAATACATGATTTCTAAGTTCCTCTCCACAATAAATCTAGTTGATAGTCTTGCCCTTTTAATGAACTAAGCTTTTATTCCTCTTTCTCTCTTACTTCTATTCTCCCCTAAACAATCATATGCTCAGCCTTATTCTTACTCATCACAAAATTAGAGCCACTCATGGTCCACCTCTTGATTTTCTGTTTTATACTGTCACTGTGTGCTTTGTGGAATTTGTGCTAATGAATCCTAAGCTTCCCAAAGCAGAGACTGTTACTTGTTCTCCTTTATAGTTATCTGGGAACTGACTTAAAATTTGGTTCACAGCAAGTATCTTAAAAATATATATTGAATTACCCCGAACTTTATTTTCTTATCTCTGCTACTAGGTAACGAAGTTACTCTTTAATTGGGTAAATTATTACTGAGCTAAATATCAAAACAAAACAGTTTGGGTACAGTTTTTAAATTTCAGTACATTAGAATCTTCAGGTTGCATTTAAATGCAGAGCTTTGAGTCACAGTGGAATCATGAATCCATAGTGCACACATGAGCCAATAGTGGAGAAATGTAACTTGAAGTCCTTGGAAGTCAGAGAAAGAATGGTGGGAGCTGGAGAGAAATGCTGAATATTGAGGGGGTCTAAGTGTCACATTTTTATTGCATGCAGATAATCAAATTTTTTTTATTTCTTGACCTTTGTAAAGAGACCATCTATTCAAAGATAGATTTCCTTAAATGTTTTGATTTTTACAGGCATATTTAAAATAAAAGCATATTAAATTACCAAGTCCTCTATTAATCAAATAATAGTTATTAATTACCAGTAATGATATACTTTTAAAACATATACTTAAAAAATTCTCTAATTTTAAATTAGAGCAATTTTTAAGACTCTTCCAATTATAAGTCAATTTATTTTGTTTCAAAACTTGCTTTGTGGGCAGGAATAACTCAAAAGAACCAGAACTCAAGTGTGGCATTTGCCAGGTCTGAGTACTACTGTCTCCCAACACTGTGGATTGTGGGCCCCAGACATCCAAAGTACCACTGAGAAGCCCCCAGATAAAATTGAAATTTCTTTATTATTGAAAAATACATATATAAGAATGTAAGATTTGTCTCCAGATATGGAGTTGTTGAGTACCGACGGCAGATTCTTCAGATGTTCCGGGCTCCGTCGGTACTCATCAATACCTGCTCGGCTCTTCACACGCTACCTGTCCGAATGCAAGGTGCCCTCCCAATGGAAAACCAGCAGGACAGTTCTACTGTTCAAGAAGGGAGACATTCACAACATCGGGCAACTATCGCCCCATCTGCCTGTTGTCTGTCATCTACAAGCTGTTTACACGAGTCATCCTGAACAGGATTAGCAGAACACTAGATGAAGAACAACCATGCGAGCAAGCAGGTTTCCGGAAAGGATTCAGCACAATCGACCATATCCACACAGTAACCAAGCTCATTGAGGTTTGTAGGGAGTACAAGATGCCACTCTGTCTCACGTTCATTGATTTACAGAAAGCCTTTGATTCTGTGGAGACTGAAGCAGTCATCGAAGCCCTAGTCAAACAGGGTGTCAAACCCAATACATCAAGATCCTTCGTGAGCTGTATTACAGATTCACCACCAGGATCTCACCATTCTACAAAGAAGTGATCATTGATGTCAAAAAGAGGGGTTCGCCAGGGTGATACCATCTCACCAAAAACTCTTCAGTGCCACCCTCGAGAACATCATGAGACAATTAGAATGGGAAGGAATGGGAGTGAAGATAGATGGTCGGCAACTACACCACCTCCGCTTCGCTGATGACATCATTCTAATAACACCAAACATTAGCCAAGCGGCACAAATGCTGGCTGACTTTGACCAAGAATGTGGAAAGGTAGGTCTACAGCTGAATCTGAAGAAAACTATGTTCATGAGAAATGAACTAGTTCCAGAGGCCCCATTCACTCTCAATGGAACAAACATCTCTGAATGCAGCAGTTATGTGTACCTAGGTCGAGAAGTCAACATGATGAACGACCTAAAAACCTGAGCTGCACAGGAGGAAGAGAGCGGCATGGAATGCCTTCAAAGGCATCGAAGAAATAGCTAAAAAGGACAAAGAACCTCCGGCTCTGGGCACATCTCTTCGACTCCACCGTTCTCCCTGCATTAACATACGCCTCAGAGACCTGGGCCCTAGGAAAGCAGGATGAGAATGCTATTCGGGTCTCCCAGAGAGGCATCGAAAGAGCTATGCTTGGAATATCACGCCTCACTCAAGTGAGAGAAGGAATCCGGAGTTCTGACCTCCGTCGCTATTCCAGAATCAGGGACGCTGTCTCGTTTGCCAAGGCATCGAAAATCAGATGGGCTGGACATGTAATGCGATTTGGAGACAACCGCTGGACTAGAGCCATTACCGACTGGATCCCACGGGGATGTCAAAAGATCACATGGCCGCCCACCTACAAGATGGTCAGACTTCCTTGTTAAGACCCTGAAGGAACGGTTTGAGGCTCTTCATATTCCTGAATCAACCAGATGCCATTGGGCTACATTGGCACGTGATAGGGTCCAATGGAAATGTTACTGGCGCCCGCTCGAGCAAATCGATGAATAACGGGATTCAAGTGATCAAGTGATTGAGTTGTTAAAGTCATCTGGGCTAGAAACCCTTAAGAGAGCAACTGTAATAAACCTGAGTTTCTCACAGTCCGATGGGACTTGACACAGGATATAGGGTAGGTCCTGTTGGGGTGGGAAGCAGGTAGCAAGCTGGATAGAGAGAGAAGAATTAAAAGGACATTGCAGAAAACTTTCCAGGCTTGATGATTAAAGATAGTCATGAGGAAAAATATAGACTCATAATGAATGATTCTATACAAGTTAACCCTGTTATATGGCACTTATTTGAATGCCATTTGTGAAACAGAGCCCTGATCTTATGTATTGAAAGGAGGAACATTTCACTCTTTTGGAAAATCTTGGTCAGGTGGGCCCTGATCAAGAAGGCAAAGAAGTGCAGAGTGAGGGATTGGCTCTGGAATTCCTAACCACAGGAGGGACAGTTGTAATAGAAATGACAAGTGTCTTATTAGCTCAAGAGCCACGTGAAACGTTGTGTGCATCTGTTGTGGTGATGTGTAGAATCTGGAGACACATGGACACATCCATAAGAGTCATAGCATGGTTCCAGAAAAATGGAAAGTCTGCAGTGTCAGAAGCAGCAATGTCATTTTCTCTCCCCGCCGCCACGCCCCCTTCCACTCACTGGCCTCCTTATCTTGCTGTCTGTATTTCAGAAGCAGATGGGCCATTGAAAGTTGGGAGCTGGGGCTCATACATCTCATTTGCTCTGACAGAGAATGCAGGGAATATGCTGTCTTAGTGGATATTTTTATTTAAAAAAAACCCTCTCAACACAGGGTGGGTTTCTCCAGTCAGTTGTGAGTGACAATGATGGTCGGTTTCAATTTGCATACAAGACAGAAATGTGGATACATTTGCATATTTCATATCTCCAGTTGAGGACTGGAACCTGCTTCCCTGGCATGTGTCTCCATACCTGACAGTGCTATGGCTAATTTGTTCAAAGTCCTCTCTTGCATTACTCTGTTTCTTACTCTGTGCCAGAGAAGAGTTCAATAGGTTATTTGCCACATGGCACTCCTCAGTCTCATGTAGCTAGTGTTTCCATCCAAAGGCATTGGAGACTTATATGAGGAAATGCATAGTCTGGGAATTATGTAAACGAAATTGAGCAGATTTTAGCCTTGGTATAAAGTACTTTTGTGCATTTCAGTATATCTTAGTTCATGCTTTCCCATTTGTTCCATGCCATCTTTCTATTAAAAACAAGAATTTTCTACACATAGTGCCTTAGTAGTTATATATGCATCAGGTGATCAGTTCCAATAATTTCTTGCATTATACTTATTAGGTCACTTATGATCCAGCAAGAGAATTATCCAGAAATGTGTTATTGTTAAAATTGTGTCTTTATGTGATTGTGCATGAGGGGGTGTGATGAGACCAAGGTACACTTCTGCCTGCATCTGTCTTCAGGAGCAAAGAACACATTCTCGACATTCATTTTGGTCTTGTTTCCTTTCAGTATGTCCTGGCACAGAAACCCTGTGAGATCTCCCAATTCCATTTAATTCAGGGAGTCTTGTTCTTGCATTGCCAGATATTGTTGTCTGACACAGCTTTGAACCTGAAGTGAGCCAGGAAATCAGGGCCCTAAGAACAGCTTCCAAGTGAAGAAACAGATTTAGTACACGCTGCCCAAGACCAGTGGTACATCACAGATTCCTTCAAAGGTCATGTGGGTGAGTTTTTGTTGGTGAGCAAATACTCTTGAAGTGTAAACTCAAAACAGCAAATTTTAGGCAGATATTTTGAGTGGAAAAATAGTACAAATATTTTTATGAACAAAGGATGACTAATAACATCAGTCATGTGTTGCATTTATACAGCACCTAGAATCTTTCAAGTATATGTGTACAATTGATTTCTTCTATCTTTTCACCATACAGTGGTTAATATTAGGCTATGTAGGACTTTGCCTGATTATGGTTCATATATTCTTGCCTAAATCCCTAGAAACTGGTCTAGTCCTATTTGTTTTTTGTAAGCATTAGAGGTTAGATGCAGCATGAATCTAAGACAGAAGAATAAATGTAAACTAAAGTGGAAATCAGTAGGATCCAAAGGATATGGATTCTGTGACTGTTATTACTTTATTAGGGCTACTGATTTGAAAGTGGAATCTGTGCCTTCTTAGGTTAATTCTGCACATACAAGGTGAAGCCATGTTCAGCCATAGGCCACTACAGAGTTGTTGACTCGGAAGCCTAGATGTGGTCTGCAAATGGCCTCTTGATGCTGTTGGCCAATATAGCAGCTTTGCAGTCTGTGTGTCCAACAGCCCTCAGGGGAAGTCATCACATCTTCAAGTAGGCAGCTCAGGGACTCATGAGTGAGGACTGCCAGCTGAGCATAGCTGGGCATAATCACCTCTTTCTCCCAAACTTATCAAACCAAAAAATCATTCACCCTCTCTCAGAGAAACAAAAAAGGAAGCATGGGAAAGCTGGATAGTTTATTTTAATACTAACACCCCCACACACACACATAATTATGGAAATAGGAGGAGAGGGAAATACAAAAGGTACATTGCTCTAGCAATTCCATTTGTTTGGTAACCAAATGCATTTTCATTTACTTTAGTCGAGGTCGTTTTGCTTTATGATCTTATTAGTCAACTTCAATATTTATGTTTGAATTTAAGTTGAGCAAGTCATAGCAGGAAGCCAATTGAAATTATTGGTTTTGTTAAGCTTTATCAAGTCATGGCTACAAAATATGACAATATGACAGAGTCTATAGCTCTTTAAGTCAACCTGATTCACCTTTTTTTGTTTCTGGAACCATGTTTACTTATTATAGGAGTTATTTAATAAAATAGAAATTAAATTAATGGGAAAATAAAAAATAAATAATAATAGTATCTGCTGAATATTTAACTGCATGTTTAGTGTGTGCTTACATACATATACAAATGTATGTCTATATATCTATCTGCCATTTGGCCCAGAAAATATATTTTTATTTGTTAGTGAACCTGGCAGACCTCTGTAGTGGGTTTTAATGTTCAGTGTACCACTGTTTATTTTGTCAATGTCTCCCTGAGCTCAAGTTTACAAAGTTGTTATTACATTAAAAAGTGCCTAAAGCTATCTAAAGACAACAAGTTGTTTTTCTTCAAAGTAGAATTCTGAGCCAAACCTCATTTTACAAGCTTGCAAATTATTCTTTCACCCAGTGACAATTTAAATAATAGTTACTTTATGAAAACAAACTATATTGTGCATATACATAATTGATTAAAATATACTGTAACTTTATTGTCAGAGTATAAAATTGATACTTTCCATGGCTTTTCAACATTGAAATTAGTGCTGAGTTCTTGAATGACAAGCAGCATAACATACTATAACTAGATGATATATATATGAAATTAACAAAAAGTGGAAAAGGTTGAGCCAATACTATTTTTAGCATAACCTCAGAGGTTTTTTGTTTTTCAAAGTAAGCACATGCAACCATTTATTAACATGATACTATGATGTAATGTCTGTTACTTTCTATATTCCATTCAACTTGCATTTTTGATGTGTTACTTTTATTGCTATGACTAAGAAGCGAAGTTTATTGAATTTCTAAGCAAACTCCAAGTTTTTTTCTTGCAGTATATATTCATAGACTCTATTCATAAAAATCAAGGAGTTTTTTTAATCATTATGTACTAGCAATATACTTAAATTATACTTGACTGTCAGTTACAGCTGCCTTTCTCTCAGTGAATCATATGAGTGGTATAGCTGGGAAAAAATTATCTTAGCTGTATTAACTTTGGCTCTGGCTTAAGTCTGAAACTTAATTTCAGAGAAGTGATACAAGTGGCTATCATGAAGATTTTACAGTTGAAGCTAAGGACATTTAAAAGAACTAAAATAGTTTAATTCACTCACTCATAGACACAATTAAACCATGTTTTTAGTTAAATAATGAATAAATATATTGAGAGTATACAGAACACCAGTGGTCACTTTATGCGTGGTCAGCATATTATACCTATTTAGCCATTTTATCTGCACACTGATGCTTTAAGACATATAAACATTAATTCACCTCATATTGTAGATAGAATAGAGACTCCTAAAAATTAACTATCCCAGACCTTCTTAGTATCTGGTGAAGCCAAAATTCAAATATAAGCAGTGCGGTAAATAAAAAGAAAGAAGAAAAAAAAAAAGAAAGAAAATAAATTTAAAATACATAGCTTAGTAAGAAAGCAGAAAATTCTCTTTATTTGAAGATTCTGTAATTCTATTAGGAATCACGGGGAATTCACAAAAACTGTGAAGAACAGATAAATATATGTAGCATGGTCTCAGGATACACACTTGACCTATAAAAAATTTTTTTTAAAAATATCTTAGCAATGAAAAAATCCCCCTCAGATGAGAGAGAGAGAGAGAGAGAGAGAGAGAGAGAGAGGAGAGAGGAATTTCATCCACAATAACTTGATCACTGGATCACTTGATCACTTGACATCCCGTTATTCGTCGATTTGCTCGAGAGGGCACCAGTTATATTTCCATTGACCCTATCACGTGCCAGTGTAGCCCACTGGCATCTGGTTGATTCAGGAATACAAAGAGCCTCAAACTGTTCGTTCACGGTCTTGACAAAGAAGTCTGAACATCTTGTAGGTGGGCAGCCATGTGATCTTTTGACATCCCATGGGATCCAATCAGTAACGGCTCGTCGGTAACGGCTCTAGTCCAGCGGTCATCTCCAAATCACATTACATGTCCAACCCATCTGATTTTCGATGGCGTGGCAAATGAGATAGCACCCCTGACTCTGGAACAGGACAGAGGTCGGAGCTCCGATTCCTTCTTTCACTTGAGTGAGGCAGTGATATTCCAAGCATAGCTCTTTCGATTCCTCTTTGGGAAACCTGAATAGCATTCTCATCCTGCTTTCGTAGGGCCCAGGTCGCTGAGGCATATGTTAATGCAGGAAGAATGGTAGAGTTGAAGAGATGTGCCCAGAGCCGGAGGTTCTTTGTCTTTTTAGCTATTTCTTTGATGCTTTTGAAGGCATTCCATGCCGCTCTCTTCCTCCTGTGCAGCTCAGGGTTTAGGTCGTTCATCATGTTGACTTCTTGACCTAGGTACTCATAACTGCTGCATTCAGAGATGTGTGTTCCATTGAGAGTGAATGGGGTCTCTGGAACTAGTTCATTTTTCATGAACATAGTTTTGCTGAGATTCAGCTGTAGACCTATCTTTCCACATTCTCGGTCGAAGTCAGCCAGTATTTGTCCACTTGGCTAATGTTTGGTGTTATTAGAACAATGTCATCAGCAAAGCGGAGGTGGTGTAGTTGCCGACCATCTATCTTCACGCCCATTCCTTCCCATTCTAATTGTCGCATGATGTTCTCAAAGGTGGCACTGAAGAGTTGTGGTGAAATGGTATCACCCTGCCAAACCCCTCTTTTGACATTGATGATCACTTCTTTGTAGAATGTGAGATCCTTGTGGTGAATCTGTAATACAGCTCATGAAGGATCTTGATATATTGGGTTTGAATGCCCTGTTTGGCTAGGGCTTTGATGACCGCTTCAGTCTCCACAGAATAAAAGGCATTCCTTAAATCAATGAACATGAGAAAGTGTCATCCTGAACTCCCTACAAACTTCAATGAGCTTGGTTACCATGTGCATATGGTTGATTATGTTAAATCCTTTTGGGAAGACAGCTTGCTTGCATGGTTGCCCTTCATCTAATATTCTGCCAATCCTGTTCAGGATGACTCGAGTGAGCAGCTTGTAGATGACAGACAACAGGCAGATGGCGTGATACTTGCCAATGTCGTGATGTCTCCCTTCTTGAATAGTAGAACTGTCTTGCTGGTTTTCCAATGGGAGGGCACCTTGCATTCGGACAGGTAGTGTGTGAAGAGCCGAGCCAGTGTATTGATGAGTACTGAAGGCAGATTCTTCAGTGTTTGAGGTTGACTTTGTCCGGGCCTGGACAAAGTCAGATCCTCAATAGCATCAACAGGAATTTGGATAAATTTAGCAAAAGTTAGGTGCAATGCTATCACACCAAACAGTACAAAATAATTCCAGAGACTCAGAGACACAGGGTAGAGCTGCTACTGACTCTCCCTGTGCCCAGCTTATCATGAGCCGCCCAGGAGGGATGACGGGTTCTAACCCTGGCCCACCATCCCAGCAGAGCCTCGCAAGAAGCCAGAGGAACCCCCACACTATGAGGGCAGCCATTTTCAACATCCAGACTCCACAGCTCGTCAGAGCTCCACCCAGCAGAAAGCTGGTCTTTCCCTTCTCAATGAATGTTCATCAATACATGCACGAGATGAGAGGCAACTAAAAAGAGTATCCTACCCAAACGGCAGAGTCTGGCAAGCTACCAGGCTTTTGATATGCCAAAACCAGTAACAATTATAGACCTCATTCCCATGACCTTAAGGAATGGTTTGAGGCTCTTCATGTTCCTGGAACAAGCAGTTGCCCTTGGGCTACACTAGCATGTGACAGGACGTATGAAGATGTTACTGGTGTCTGCTCGAGTAAATTGATGAACAAATGAAAGACAAGTGATATAAGTGATACAAGATACTAAAGAAAATCTTAATCAATGGAGAAATAAAATATAAACATGAATTAGAATAATCAGTATCACCAATATGTTTCTCTACTTTTCCCGATAGATTCTAAGGTCAAGCTCTGGGCAAGTTCCAATCTCTGTGAGTGACTAACCTACTCCCTGCTTCACAAGGCCATGGTAGAGAGCTGCATGGGGACACTGTGCAGAGAGTTAGACCCCTTGTTTCCAGGCTGTTAAGAAAGGAAGAAAATATTGATACTGTAGCAGAGCAGATGACTGCAGGTTTTGAGTATAGGAGTGGGATGAGATACAAACACAAGTGGCAAAGGCTTATTAATAGAAGGGAATGCTCTTAGTCCTCTGTGCCCTATAATGGCAGGGTAGGCAGCATGAACAAAGATGCAGAAACATCAGGAGATATAGTACAAGGAGAGATGAACTTACTCTTTTCTGCTTTCTTTTTACTCGAGAGAGTGAGTGAGTGAGAGAGAGACGCAGGTGTGGACAGGCATTTCTAAAGTCTGGGCACACTCTTTTCTGCTTTCTTTTTACTCGAGAGAGTGAGCAAGTGAGAGAGATGATAGATAGATAGAAGATAGATAGATGGATGGATGGATGGATGGATGGATGGATGAATGGATGGATGGATGGATGGATGGATGCATGGATGGATAGATGGATGGATGGATAGATAGATAGATAGATAGATAGATAGATAGATAGATAGATAGATAGATAGATAGATAGATAGATAGATAGATAGATAGATAGATAGATAGATAGATAGATAGATAGATAGATAGATAGATAGATAGATAGATACATAGATACATAGATACATAGATACATAGATAGATGGGTGGGTGGGTGGATGGATGGACGGACAGACAGACAGACAGACAGACAGACAGACAGACAGATAGATAGATAGATAGATAGATAGATAGATAGATAGATAGATAGATAGATAGATAGATAGATAGATAGATAGATAGATAGATAGATAGATAGATAGATAGATAGATAGATGGGTGGGTGGGTGGATGGATGGATGGACAGACAGACAGACAGACAGACAGACAGACAGACAGACAGACAGACAGACAGACAGACAGACAGACAGACAGACAGACAGACAGACAGATAGATAGATAGATAGATAGATAGATAGATAGATAGATAGATAGATAGATAGATAGATAGATAGATAGATAGATAGATAGATAGATAGATAGATAGATAGATAGATAGATAGATAGATAGATAGATAGATAGATAGATAGATAGATAGATAGATAGATAGATAGATAGATAGATAGATAGATAGATAATAAATAGATAGAGAGATAGATAGAGAGATAGAGAGATAGATAGATACAGAGAGATAGATATAGAGAGATAGAGAGAGAAGCAGGTATGAATAGGTCTTTCTGAAGACTGGGGCACAGTGGAAAAATATGTAGGTGCCACAGCTCTGGTGAATTACTTAAAGTTTGCTGTAATAAATTTAACACACAGCCAGTCAGCATAGTTGTTTATGAACATAGTGTTTGTGAAGCAGATGGGACTTGTATGATCTGGTGTGTAGGGGGAAAAAGGGAGGAAAGGAATGTAGGGTGTGTGCTGGGAGTGACCAGTCTGATGAGTTATGGACCCCAAGCTCAATAAAGGGATGAGAAAGAGGCAGCACTTGAAAAAATCTGTTGATTCAGGCAAAAGGGTATTTATAGATTGAAAAAGCTTCATGGTATAATCACCTAGAAGTTCTGGAAGGGATAAAACAAGCATTTAAAAAGCAAAGATTGGGGCCGGAGCGATAGTCCAACAAGTAGGGAGATAGCCCAGCGGGTAGGGCTTTTGCCTTGCACATGGCTGGCCCATGCCGGCCCGGTTCGATCCCTGGCATCCCATATGTTCCCCCGAGCACTGACAGGAGTAATTCCTGAGTGCAGAGCCAGGAGTAACCCCTGAGCATCGCCGGGTGTGACCCAAAAAGCAAAAATAAAATAAATAAATGTAGTATCTACTGGATTGAAACATATGGATGAATTTATTTAAATAAATTAATATTTATTTAAATAATTTTTATTTCAATTAAATACCACCCTTCCTACCACTTGAGGTGTTGCAGGTGTGGTTGTGGTGCCCAGGAGCATTGGCAGGTGGCAGACAGGAGACAGGCTAGTTTACACCCAGGGATCTGCCCCATGAGCCCTGGAAGGTTGATGGTCTGATAGAGAAAAGGACTGGGCCCCCTGGGATGAACCCAGAACCACGGCAGAGCCTGGCAACCTACCCATGGTGTATTTGATATGCCAGAAACAGTAACAATAATGGACCTAATTTCAACAAATGGAAACATTACTGGCTCCCATCGATTTGCTTGATTTACTCAAGCAAATCAATGAACAATGGGAAGACAAGTGATACAAATGAAGTGGGAAATAATACCCGCACCATAATGGCAGCCATTTTTAATGTCTGGATGCCACAGATTGTCATTGCCCCACCCAAGAGAGAAGTTGATCAAGCCAAGTTCGTCAGAGCCCCACCTTAGAGAGAAACCAATTTCAAGCCCAGGTCTTAGTGACTAAAATCACCGTGCTTCTGTGGAAATGGAGCTGGGGTCCCTCTCCCTCACCTATGTCCCTTCCAGGAGATCTGGTGGACTTGCCTACAAACTGCTCTGGGGCTGTTGGATGCGATCCAGAGATACTGACACATGGGGCAGAGCTGCTGCAGGCTCTTCCTGGTACCTCAAATTAGTAGAAACCAACCATGTTCCAGGAATTCAAATGGTCAATGCAAGAACAGAAATAGACTAGATTAGTCCATATACCGAACCCCAACCTAAACCATAAACCTCATCCTCGACCGTTTCATGAACCCCACTGCCCTCTTCCACTATTCAATCGACATTAGATCTATCCTGTTACAAATTACTCTATCCACTGAGGAGTAGAAAAGGAAGGAGACAATAATGCTTCTAGCCTGACAGCAGACTGTGCCCCCTGGGATAAATCCAGAGCCATGGCAGAGCCAGGCAAGCTACCAGTGGTATATTCAATATGCCAGAAACAGTAACAATAATGGACCTCATTCCAAATGAATGGAGATGTTACTGGTGCCCACTCAAGCAAATTGATGAATGGGAAGACAAGTGATATAAATAAATATAAAATAATTTAATTTACATGAATGAAATTTATTTAAAATATTACTTACATTAATAATTTTAAATAATAATAACAAATAATCAATAAACTAAATTTAAATGAATTTAAAATTTATTCATACATAATATATCATTAAAGATAAAGGGTAACCAGATACCTTCTAAATCAATAAAAATAGGCATGTTTGTTGTTCACTTCAACAGAAAATTCAGATAAAAGCGATGAATTTATGAAATTTTATACTTATATAATATATAATTATGTAATATAATATATAATGTAATTATACAATTTATAGATCATGATCACGATCTTCCCATTGATCATCTATTTGTTAGAGCGGGCATCAGTAATATCTCCATATGTCCTGTCTCATGCCAGTAGAGCCAGGGGCATCGGCTTGCTACAGGAACATAAAGAGCCTCAAACCATTATATTAGGTCATGGCAATGACCTAGTATAATTGTTACTGGAATTTGGCATATAAAATACGACAAGAGAAGCTTGCCAGGCTTGACGAGCGGGAGGCAAACTCTTTTAAACACCTCCAAATAAAGCATTTATTGATGAACCGTGCGGCCACTTGCGCCACGCCAGTCTGGTTGTGATTGGCTGGTCTGCTGGGTGGAGTTCTGACGAGAGGGAAGTCCAAAAAGTGGAAAATGGCGGCGCCCGTGGAGTGAGGAGGGGTGGTCTGGCTTGTTGTGAGGCTCTGCCGAGGTGGTGGGCCAGGGCTAGAACCCGCCATGCCTCCCAACTGCCTCATGAACGGTTGTGCACAGAGAGACAGAGAGAGCAAGGAACAGCTCTGCCCCATGTGTGAGAGTCTCTGGACCAGCATACCTGGGCTGGATTGAGGAAAAAGCTGCTGCAGGGTGGGTGTCGGTGATCCGGGCTGTGATGGGCTGGTCTGCTGGGGGTGGAGTTCTGACGAGAGGGAAGTCCAAAAGTGGAAAATGGATATTATATAATTATATAATATTTTAACATTGATATATTTATATCGGACTCGATATATATATATATATATATCGAGTCCGATTATATATATATATATATATATATATATATATATATATATATCGGACTCGCAGACATGGAGCAGAGCTGCTACTGGCTCTCCCTGTGACCAGCCGCTCACGAGGCACCCGGGAGGGATGGTGGGTTCTAGCCCTGGCCTACCATCCCAGCAGAGCCTCGCAACAAGCCAGACGACCCCCCACTCCATGAGGGCCTCCATTTTCTACATCCGGACTTCTCTCTCGTCAGACCTCCACCCAACAGACCAGCCTATCAGCGCTCGGCTCGCGTGGCCGCTTGTGGCTGTGTGGTTCATCAATAAATGCTGGACTTAGAGATGCCTACAAGAGTATGCTACCTGCACGGCAGAGCCTGGCAAGCTACCTGTGTTGTATTTGATATATATGCCAAATACCAGTAACAATTATAGACCTCATTCCAGAATGGATTGAGGCTCTTTATGTTTCTGGAACAAGCAGATGCCTTGGGCTCTACTAGCATGAGACAGGGCATATGGAGATGTTACTGGAGCCCGCTCGAGCAAATCGATGATGAACGGAAGACAGTGATATTTATATAAAAAAATATCAGTACATAAATAGTATGGAATAATAGTGAAGTCATTACAAGTGGAGTAGTGACCATATATTTCAAAATTTCATATATTAAGCATTTTGTTAATGCTAATCATCTTTTGTTTCCAAAATTGAAAGGAAAAAAAACAACAAATAGATGACAACTTCTTTTTATCTAACAGTGTCTTTTTCTTTTTGTTGGGAGGGGCTTGAGCTACACCTAGAAGTGTTCAGGACTTACCTGTGGCTTTGTGCTCAGAGATCACTCCTGATAGTGCCTAGAAGACCCTAAGTTGTGCCAGGATTAAATCTAGGTCAGCCCATGCAACAAGTGGCTATCTTTTCAGATATATATTAAGTCCTTTTTAAAGTATAATATTTAACTCTGATTTTATTCTTATAGGACAAAATAATTAAGCGGGCCACTAGGGTGGTGAAACAATGATGTTTTTTGGTACACTGCATTCCGCTGAACAGCAGGAGGGTTTGCTGAGAGGGAGATATACAGAGGAAGGAGATGACATATAGAGCCCGCCGGGTGATTGGGATTCGGGAGGGGGGAGGGAGACAGGACGTTGGTGATGGGAGATGGGTTCGGGTGGAGGGTGCATCTTGGAACCCTGTGGAGCCAGGACTCCACATGAGCATCCTTCAATTAAAAAAAAAAGGAGAAAAGGTGGAATAAATAAATAAATAAATAAATAAATATCTGCAGGGCTAGCCACAATGTGTAAAAGAAGAGGGAGAGAGATGCAGAGATAGAGAGAAAGAGAGGAAGCAGGGCTACCTGCTATTAAGGCGGCCTGGGGGTGAGTGGGAGGGGTGGAGTACATTGGTGGTGGAAATGGGGTACTGGTGGAGGGATGGGTGCTGGAATACTGTATTACCAAGAACCAATTGCACCTTTGTAATTGTATGTCTCACGGTGGTATAATAAAGAATAAAAAAAATTAAAAAAAATAATAATTAAAAGTTTAAAAATTGAGAAAACCAGTTTATAGGAGGCTACAGAGTTTTTATATTTCATTTTATCTGTGTGATAAATCAACAGTACTCATTAATTATTATAACACACATAAAGCATTCATAGAGCATAGAAAATATTATAACACACATAAAGCATTCATAGAGCAACAAAAAATAATTACTGATCCATAAAAAAATGGGGAGAAGAAATAAAGAGACACTTGAAGTGTCCTTGAAGTGGACACATGGATGGCCAGTACATATATAGGAAAGTATTCATTGTCACTTGCTTTCATGAAAATGCAAATCAAAACACCAATGAGATGATGTCTCATACAAGTGAGAATGGCATATATCAAAATGTTGGAAACAACCATTGCAGGCATGCAGTGAAAAGGAACCCTCATTCACTGTCAGGGAGAATATTTTGTCAAAATGTAAAGATAGAGCTTCCAAATGATGTTATGATTCTATTTCTTGGCATCTGTCCTCAAAACACCAAAGCATTAATTAAAAAAATAGATCATGTTATGTTCATTACAGCACTTAGTACTAGACTTCAAAGAGCACCATAGTTAGCATAAATACATGTGTATTTATCTATAATAAAGGCTTCCTATGAGTATAACGAGTGATTTTTTTACTCTATTTGTTTCAGTTACTGTATTTTCCCATAGAAGAGTCCAAGTATGTTAGACTATATTTAACAGTGAGTGTCTCCAAGGCAGAAATTAAAGGAAGGTGTCAGGAATCCCCAGGAGAAGGAAGGAAAGCGTTTACAAGCTGTGAGATTAAGAGAGCCTGAAGACAGTTAAACCATTGTCAGAAATGGACCTCTCCTGTCAAGAATTACGCGTTCCTTCCCAAAATTTATTTTAAATAAGTTTGATTAAAAAAAAAAAGCTTCTGGCTAATAATCTTTTTTATTTCTTTCAAACTGATTTTTAAAGGTGTTATCAGTTCTTCTAGAATTGAAGGTATGCCGGGTTTTCAGGAATGTAGACTATAAACCGCCTATTTGTTTGCTTCCTCTGAAAATGCGACTCCAAAGGAAGGCCTAGAAATTGGTTTTTGTCACATGTTCATGAAACATTTTCTATTGAGTAAAATTAACTCAAAAGGATGTTAAACAGCAACTATGACTTAAATGAATATGTTGTATGTTTGACATCTAACACCAAATTCCACGAGTCCTCACACCATTCTCCATTTAAAAAGACAACATCTGACTGTTTCTTGGAGTGATGGTGAATTCCATTCGGACACCTGCATGCCAGATGTGTGTAGCTGTCCATGCGCCCTGCTATTCTCCCTGCCGTCCTTACCACAAAATGCTTTTCCTCTTTAGCTGAATTGAGTAGAGCCATCACAAAGTACCACAACTCTTAAACATTTTTTCTCATTGCTCTTTTATCTTGTCACTCACATGTTTTCAGTTTCCATTCTATTTTTATAAAACACTCTTGTTCCAAATCCACAAGTTATTCCCACTCCCCTTCGCATTAAAAAAAATAGAGCACTAGGGATAAATTGTGGCATTTGCAATTTTGTTTTTACTTTCAAAATATGTAGGTAGTGACAAGTTGAAGTGTATTGTGCTTTTACTTTTTGGTTGGGTCTACCATAGGTAAGAGAATAAACAGAATTTTGAAGTTCTAATCTAGTTCAGATCTATTGAGAATACTAGACCATTCCTATATTTAAACATATTTTAATTGAAATAATTCATTTTTCATGTTAAATAGGGGAGTTGATCTTTCTCAAAGATCTGTTTTTCAGGCTAAAAGAGAAAATCACATGTCAAATGAACATTAGAAATGAAAAGATCAAAGGGTTACATCATGGAACCTAAGGTGCAGCAGTGGCTTTCCAGGTGGACACCAGAAGGATAAAGTTAATGCAATATTTTCTGCTACCAACATGCAGGAAGGCCAGAGCAGACATAGTTACATGTGCAGAAATCCTCCATCAGCTGTTGGTAATTTGCTTGGATTACTCCAAATGGCTTGCGTAAATCCTTCTCCTATAATATTACCATACAAATCTATGATAGTCCTTTTACCAAATCCTATGGGCTAAGTTTAAAAATGAACTGTGAATCACATGTCAAAGGTAACATGTGAAAGTATACTGCTGAATAAGCTTCTTTATGGATATCAGAGGATTAATTTTAGCCCAATGTGATTGTATAGGTTTTGTTTTCAGTA
Source organism: Cryptotis parvus (assembly GCA_021461705.1). Lineage (NCBI taxonomy): Eukaryota > Metazoa > Chordata > Mammalia > Eulipotyphla > Soricidae > Cryptotis > Cryptotis parvus. The sequence continues at coordinate 62,511 of JAJIBD010008652.1, read as the reverse complement.
TGAAAAAGTTAAATTATCAGTCACAGTAATGATAAAAATAAACATCAAGTAGAATGTCAAGGCAGAGTGTATTGAAATGCATGTGTACTGCAGTGCTTCTACCAACAGAAATGGTATGAAACTAGAAATTAGTTGAAGAAATAACGTTCAGTAAAACTACCAAATTTTAGGAAATAACATGCTATAAATAACTATTGTATCAAAGATGATCAAAAGTGAAATAAAAAAGTATATCTGAACTGGGCCCAAGAGATTGCATAGTGATTAGGCGCTTGCCAGTTATAGAGTTGACCCCAGTTTTATTCTTGGCATCTTATATGATCCAACTAGCATTTCTAGGAGTAATTCCTTTGTGTGGAGCCTAGAATAACCCCTGACCATTGCTGGGTATGGCCCAGAAACAACAATAACAAAAACACCTGAGATGAATGTAAGTGAAAGTAGATTATCAGAACCTAAGGGATCAAAAATGGTTATGTCTCTGATAAACACAGATACAGAATACCCTGAAAAATCTAGAAATATTAATTTGACAGTATATTACAGGAATATATATCATGGCCAAGTGAGATTTACTCTTGGGTTGCAAGATATGCATATCTTTCAGTATCACTTGATCACTTGATCACTTGATATCCTGTTATTCATCGATTTGCTCGAGCGGGTGCCAGTAATGTTTCCATTTGACCCTATCACGTGCCAGTGTAGCCCAATGGCATCTGTCTGTTTCGGGGATATTGAGAGCTTCAAATTGTTTAAATTGTTTGTTTAGGGTCCTGATAAGGAAATCTGACCATCTTGCAGGTGGGCGGCCACACAATATTTTGGCATCCCATGGGATCCAATCGGTAACGACTCTAGTCCAACAGTCATCTCCAGATCGCATTATATGACCAGTCCATCTGATTTTCGATGTTCTGGCAGATGAGACAGCATTCTTGATTTTAGAATAGCGACAGAGGTCAAACTCCAGATTCCTTCTCTCACTTGAGTGAGGCGTGATATTCCAAGCATGACTCTTTCGATTCCTTTTTTGGGAGACCCGAATGGTATTCTCATCCTGCTTTCGGAAGGCCCAGTTCTCTGAGGTGTATATCAATGCAGGGAAAACAGTGGAGTCAAAGAGGTGTGCCCGTAGTTGGAGGTTCTTTGTTCTTTTGGCTATTGTTTTGATGCTTTTGAAGGCAGTCCATGCGGCTCTTTTCCTTCTGCGCAACTCAGGTTTCAGGTCTTTCATCATGTTGACTTCTCGACCTAGGTACACATAGATGTTGTGTTTAGAGATGTGTGTTCCATTGAGAGTGAATGGGGCCTCTAGAACTAGTTCATTTCTCATGAACATAGTTTTGTTGAGATTCAGCTGTAGACCTATCCTTCCACATTCCCCGTCAAAGTCTGCCAGCATTTGTGCCACTTGTCTGATGTTTGGTGTTATTAGAACGATCTCATCAGTGAAAAGTAGGTGGTATAGTTGCCGGCCATCTATCTTCACTCCCATTTTTTCCCATTCTAATTGTCACATGATGATTTCGAGGGTGGCTCTGAAGAGTTTTGGTGAAATGGTATCACCCTGCCAAACCCCTCTTTTGGCGTCGATGATCACTTCTCTGTAGAATGGTGAGATCCTAGTGGTGAAACCGTGATATAGTTCACGAAGGATCTTTATGTATCGGGTTATCTTTCAGTATATTCAAAAGAAATAGTTGACAAGTTTCAACATTCTGTAATTATCAGTCTTCAATAAAATAAATTTATAATGTTCTTCAGTGTAACAAAAGCCATACATTACAAACCTACAGTTAATATCATTGTTAGTAATAAAAAATTAAAAAATATTTTCTTAATATTAGGAACAGGATAATATATTTTCAGTATAGAAATGTTGGAAGTTCCATCAAAGGCAATTCAATAAGAAAAGGAAATAAAAAATCATGCAAATTGGAAAGCAAGAAGTAAAATTACTACAATTTTCAGATAGCATGGTAATAAATATTGAAAACCCCAAAGATTCATGTAAAATCAATTAGTAATAACAAATAAATATGGGAAAGTGACATAATATCAAATTAATATGCAAGGATTATTGTGCTTCAATACAAATCAAAATAATAATGAGCTATCACCTGATGCCTGTAAGTGACTATTGTTCCAACTTTAGGAAACAATAATATTGAGATGTAAAGACAAAGAAACTTTTGTGCACTGTTAGTGGGAATGTAAACTCTTGCTGCCATTATGGAAAATAGTAAGATTCCATGAAGTAATAAAAATAAAACTTCCATATCATTTAGTTAAGTATTTTGGGGTGTTAATCCCCAAATACAAAATCAGTAATATGAAGACAGATGTAAGATGCATCCCCATATTCTTTGCCACATTTTAAAATATATCCAAGTGCTCAAAACACTCAGAATGTCAATGGCTGACTAAATAGGTAGAGTACTACTCAACTATTTAAAAAATAGATGAAACCCTGCCATTTACAATAACATGGATAACCCTACAGGGTAATGTTTCTTGTGAAATAAGGTGAATAAAGACAAATTATATATTATTTTTAACTCCTATTTGTGTATTTTACTCATAATTTCTGCACAGTTTCTCCTTACTAGGTTTGGTTTTCCTATTTTTTCTATGACAAACTCTCAGGAGATGGCAATTTTATTCAGGTGACCTTATGATTTTACACAAACATGAATTACTGTGGCATCTGGAATGTTGCAAAGTCCAATACATATACTGGTTCGGTCATTTGAAATTTAAGCCAGGTACAGACATTTGAGAAGTGATTAAAAAAATGAAAGCATTCAAAAGAATCATGCAGAATTTGGAGCGGTTTGGTGTTAACAAAATTCTATCACAGTGTTAGGATTATTACCACCAGGGGAAATGTGCAGCTGTGAGGTTTGCTTAGTTGACACTTTTTTTTCCTTTTCTCTTCACATCTGGTTAAACAGAAACATGTCCTTTTTATACTCTATTCGGAAAAAATATTAGAAGTCATTGCTGTATCTCTACTTCACCCTCCCCCGCCCCACCATCACAGAAAAAGCTCTCTACAGGCATTATTCTTCTAGTGGCCACTAATACTGCTTTTATTTGTTTACATAATTTATTTTATTTAATTTGGGGCTCTACCTGGAAATGATCAGGAGAGGAGGAACTCCTGGTGGGGTTCAGGGGATCATCCGAGTGCTGTAAACAAATCCATGTTGGCCTCGTGCAAGAAAAGTGCCCTACATGTTGTATTTTTGCTCCAGTTGCCATTTACATAATTTCAATTAAAATGTGGTTATTGGTATTGCCTTATTAGATTACAGTGAAATGTGATGCAACCGTGTGTGAGAAAGAGTGTTGGCAACAACATTAAAGCTAAAGGCATCTTCAAAGATGAAACACCTCTGACCAAGCAAGTGGAAGCACACAAGGGACTGCATGAAATTAAGAAGCTCCTCAAAAGAAACAGTGACCAAGATAAAAAGACAGTAAACAGAGTGGGAAAGAATATAAACCCAGTGTCATCTGATGAGGGGTTAATAGCCAAGATATAAAAGACATTGGTAGAATTTTACAAGAAGAAAACAGCCAACCCCATCCAAAAAATGGGGATAAGAAAGGAACAGAAACTGGGGGCCGGAGGCGATAGCCTAGCGGGTAGGGCGTTTGCCTTGCACGCGGCTGGGCTATGCCGCCTGGGTTCGATTCCTGGCATCCCATATGGTCCCTCGAGCACCGCCAGGAGTAATTCCTGAGTGCAGAGCCAGGACTAACCCCTGAGCATTGCCGGTGTGACCCAAAAAGCAAAAAAAAAAAAAAAAAAAAAAAAAAAAAAAAAAGAAAAGAAAAGGAACAGAAACTTCCTGGAAGAAGAAATTTATATGGCCAAAAGCCATATGAAAAAAAATGCTCATCATCACTAATAATTGGGGAGATACAAAACAAAACAATGAGATTTTTATCTCACCCCACAGAGACTGGCAGACAAAAGAGCAAGAACAACCAGTGCTGGCATGGATGTGGAGAGAAAAGGGACTCTCATTCATTATTGATGGGAACAATGGTCCCGCTCTTTTTGAAAATTTTATGAAATTCCTCCAAAAACTAGAAATTGAGCTCCCTTTTGACCCAGAAATATCATTCATGGGAATATATCCTGGGGGTCCAAAAACACACAGCAGAAACAATTGCAGCACTATTCACAATAGCTAGAATATGGAAACAGCCCAAGTGCTTGAGAACAGGTGACTGGATAAAGAGCAATGTATGGTACATCTACACAATGGAATACTATGTATATTTTAGGAAAAATGAAGTAATGAAATTTTCCTATAAATGGATGGACATGGAGAGTATCATGCTGAGTGAAATTAGTCAAAAGGAGAAGGACAGATTTAGAAGGATTGCATTCATTTTTAGGGATTAAAAAAGTCTGAAACAAATATCCAAGGCCAGGGTAAACAGGAGCCAGGAGCAATGTCAGTGGTTGGAGCCTACCACAAGTGTGTGTTGGGGGCGCAGAGGATAGATAAAATAGAGAAGGCACCAGTATGATAATAATAGTTGGAAATAGTAATGCTAGACTTGAACTGAGTATTGAAACTAGGTAAAGGAATACATGATAACCCTTCAGTGACTTATTGCAAACCACAAAGAGAGAGAGAGAGAGAGAGTTAGGTTGTGGGGGGCAGGTAATGTGAGGGGAAGCGTGGCACATTGATTTTGGAAAATGTGCACTGGTGGAGGGATGGTTGTTGGAACACTGTACAACTGAAATTCAATCATGAACAGCTTTGTAATAATAGTCTATTGCATGGTGATTCAATATAAAAATTTATAAAAATTGAGTGGTCTAGATAGATAGCCACATGTATTTTAAAAGCAGAATCTTTCAATATTCTGGGAATAATATCTGCTAATTTCTAACCATTTATTAGTAATGTCGAAATAAACCAGAACTCAAAGTTTTGACAGACCGGGGCTGGAGGCGATAGTCCAGCAGGTAGGGCATTTGCCTTGTATGTGGCCAGCTCATGCCGGCTCGGGTTCAATCCCCGACATCCCATATGGTCCCCCGAGCACCGCCAGGAGTAATTCCTGAGTGCAGATCCAGGAGAAACCCCTGAGCATTGCCGGGTGTGATCCAAAAAAAAAGCAAAAATAAATAAATAAATAAATAAATAAATAAATAAATAAATAGATAGATGAATAGATAGATAGATTGATTGATAAATGAATGCATGAGAAATGAATGGACGAATGAAAGTTTTGACAGACCTAAAGTAGCCAGTGAGTACAAAGTATCAATAGAGGTCAGGTCACAATGTGAATATTTGAGAGTGAGTTTCCAGGTATTACTAGCATTTGATGTGTAATCTTTAAGCATCATGCCTTTGTTAGCATCAGCCATTTTAGATTAGAGACAAAGAAGTATTCTTGAGTCTAATTCTCTCATAAAACGTGTTCCTTTTTATCTAGGGTTGGGTTTGAACCTTGCTATCCTTGGTGGGAATTTAGAGTTTCTAATGTTTAACCATTGCATAAAAATGGTTGATGGTCATGTAGGGGGGGTTGACTGTACCATGTGATTAATTCTGGTGTCTGCTCTGGTGATTTCTCTTTCTTCTATTTTTTATTACACCACTGTGAGTTATACAATTACAATTACAAAGATTTCATGATTGAGTTTCAGCCATACAGTATACCAGCACCCATCCCTCCACCAGTGCCCATTTCCCACCACCAATGTCCCTCTCCCTAATTCCCTCCCTCTCCCCCAGCCTGCCTCTATGGCAGGCACTTTGCTCTCTCTCTCTCTCTCTCTCTCTCTCTCTCTCTTACACATTGTGGCTTGTAATAATAAATATTAAGGTTATTATGTGTATCCTTTTGCCTACTTTCAATGCTCAGTTCTACGCTGGTATTGTCATTTCCAATAGTTATTAGTACATTGTTCTCTTCTCTGTCTTACCTAATCCTTAGTCACAATTGCAGTAGATTACACACACTGAAAAGACCACCTGATCCATATTTTGCTTGCTCTTGGATATTGGTATCATTTGTTGTTTATATCCCGCAAGTAAATGCAGTCATTCTATATCTGTACTTTTCCCTTTGGCTAATTTCACTCAGCACTATCCCCTGCATGTCCATTAATTTATGGGCAAATTTCATAATTCATTTTTCCTGACAACTGCATAGTATTCCATTGTGTAAATGTTCCAAAGTTTCTTTATGCAGTCATCTGTTCTCGGCACTCTGGTTGTTTCCAGATTCTGGCTATTGCGAATAGTGCTGCTATGAACATAGAAGTGTAGATGGTGTTTCCCCTGTGTTTTTTTTTTTCTTTTTTGGGTCACACCCGGCAATGCTCAGGGGTTTCTCCTGACTCTGCACTCAGGAATTACTCCTGGCGGTGCTCGGGGGGACCATATGGGATGCCGGGATTGAACCCAGGCGGCACAGGCCGGCCACGTGCAAGGCAAAAGGCCCTACCCACTGGACTATCGCTCCGCCCTCCACTGTGTGTTTTTGGTCTCACAGTGTATATTCCCAGAAGTGGTATGGATGGGTCTAATGGGAGCTTTATTTTTAAATTTTTGGAGGAATGTCCATATTGTTTTCCAAAAAAGGCCGGACCAGTCGACATTCCCACCAACAATGAATGAGAGTCCCCTTCTCCGCGCATCCACACCAGCACTTGTTGTTCTTGCTCTTTTGGATGTATACCAATCTCTGTGGTGTGAGATGATATCTCATTGTTGTTATGATTCGAATCTTCCTGATGATTAGTGATGATGAGCATTTTATATGCTTTTGGTCATTTGAATTTTTTTCTTTGTCAAAGTTTCTGTTCATTTCCCTCTCCCCATTTTTTTGATGGGGTTGGCTGTTTTCTTCTTGTAAAGTTCTACCAGTGCCTGATATAACCTATATATTAACCCCTTATCAGATGGGTATTGGGTGAATATTCTTTCTGCTCTGGTGATTTCTTTATCTGTTCTTATGGGTCTATACCTTGACACATTGAACCATTGATATACTCTTATGTAGAAATTTTATCATTTTGGGGGCACACCCAGTAGTGCTCAGTGCTTATCTTGGGTCTTATCTCAGGGATCACTCTTGACAGGTGTCGGGGAACATATGGGGTGCCAGGGATCGATCTAAGTTGGCCTCATGCAAGACAAATGTACTATATGATGTACTGTTGCTCCAGCACCATCTTACATTTCTTTCTGTTTTTTTTTTTTGGAGATGGGGAAAGTTTGAGCCACACTTGGCAGTGCTGGTAATACACTAAGTTCTGTGCTTGAGAATCATTCTGTGCCAGAAATGAAACACATGCAAGGTAGCACCTTCACCTGTGTGCTCTGTCTCCAGCCCAGTCTTTATAATAGACTAAAATGAATGGTGACTTGTATGTTGAAATAAATGAAGGACCACATTCATGTTTTGCTGACTGTGAAGAACAGGATTAGTTCTTCTGTGAAACTGTGCATCACAAAAACACCTTAAAGTCTTGGCTTTTCCTTACAGGAGATTGAACAATTGTTGGACCAAGCACCTAGTCTGAGCAGTCTTCTCACATTTAGTGGGGCCTGATGTGTAGTTAGAGACATGGGTACTCCTGGGAGTACCATTCAGCTACTAGAGACTACTTCAAAAGCCATATACTGCAACATTGTATGACTGAAACCCAATCATGAACAGCTTTGTAATTGTGTATCTCTTGGTGTTATAATAATAAAAAAACACTATATGCTGGATTTCCCCTACTTTTTCATGATTTATATCTTACTAAAAGATATTCTTTCTTCAAAGAAGTGGTGTCCATGCCAATGATCTTTATTATTTTTATAGTCTTACCACTAGAAGCTGTCCACTAGAGATAAGGCTAGCATGATTTGGTAGATGGTTAAAAAATACACACACTCTGGTCTCACTCATTTTCACAGTGTCAGAATTTGTTTTTATTAATAAGATCCCTATGTGATGGCAATAATAGTCAATTTTGACACAGACTCCTTTCACAACCTTACATTGAGACAATGTAAATGTTAGTTGGGTGAGGTGGCTGAAGATGATTCATCAAGCTAATAGTGTGAATGACTTGGTCTTACACAAACATTTACTTCAAGTATATTAAAACACATAATACTATTCAAAGTGCTCTAGCTGTGTAGTGAGAGGAGGGCAGATGCCACATTATATAGTACAGATGACAAGGCCACCTTCTTGTACAGTTGGTGACCTTCTTTTTCATTTGGTTTCAGAGATCCCAAGTCCTATTGGGGGAAAAGAGGTGAAAATGTCATTTTCTAAGACATTACATTTCATTTCAGTTTTAAAAATTTTATTACAGTAACTAGTTTCTAGGACTACATGTTTACTTTCAAATCGTTAGGCCAAACCCATCCATGCTCAGGCATTTCTTCTGGCAGGGCTTGGAGAAACTTATGGGGTGTCAGGAATCTAACCAGAGTTTGCTGCAAGTCAGGCAAGCACCCTAACCTCTGTCTTTTTTCTCCAGCCCCAATGTTTAAATTTTAAGGGTGCAATATTATTAGTTGACAAGTCAAAGTGTTTGTGATTTCTACTGGGCAGACAGCACAGGCATGAACACCAACATGGGCCAGCTTTTGCATTCCCTAAAACAAATTGTAACTGGGTTGTAGATTGTTGTGTCAGTACCTGTCAGCTGGATACATAAAGGAGTTCAGTCTGGGTGCTCTGGAGCTGAAGTGGCTATAACCCCTGAACAGGATGGAGCTCCTCAGAGCCATGTGTAACAGTTCTGGCCTTTCACCTAAGCACTTCTGGCTTCAGTGACTGCTTTTGTGCTGATTCCTGGGGATGGAGACATAAGCATCATCTCTAGATTACAGGTGACAGGCTGTGCCATGAAAACCATTCTTATCAACTTATCCGTGTGCTGGTTTCCTAGCTAAAACATTTATATATCTGCTTCAAGGTGCATTTTTCCCTTTATTGGCCTTTTGAGACCTTTTTTAGCATCCCAGCTATGTTTAATCATAGCCCTTAGTTCTGCTAAAAGTCACATGTAGCCATGGATAGAGAGGGACACACCCTACATGTTGATCTCATAAAGACCAGTGTGTCTGCATCTAGCACCCCTGCCCTGAGAAACCAGAAGGGGTAAGTGCCATCTGTTTTGTTTTCTGGGAGGTCGGGGAAAAGTTTGGGGAATGCCTTTGCGTCAGGAAAAGACTTTGAATATTGTCATTGGTATTGTCCTTCTCGTCTGAATGGAAACACATGGCCACTGTAATTTAAGTGCATGCAGAAGGCACGCTACAGAGGACTTCAGAAATAGGAGTGCCATAGTTCTTGGCTCTGCATGGTAAAGTCACCTGGGGAAATTTGTTGAGGCCCTAATGCCACAGTTTTGTCCATACATACTCCAACCTAATTGCTCTAGAATGGGAACCTGGCACTGGTCTAAGGTGGATATGTGTATGAACATGGATATAAAAGAATATTTCTGCACAGTTTTATGGTCTAAATAATTATCTCATTAGTTGCTATGTAGAGAAAGTTGTCACCGTTTATGTCTTGCCAATATATTTATGTCTAACTACATATGACAGCTATTTATTTGAATCAGAAATCAAGCCAATTATGCTCTTTTTCATGAAAACCACCAGGTGTTAAAGCTGTGCATTTGGTATGTGATAACTTAGCTCCAAGAATTCTGACGTTACAAGGTGCTGTTGATAAAGAATTCTCAGTCTGTGTCAGTAATGCTAAGCAGCAATTTAAAATGATTAAAGAGGGGCTGGAGGCGATAGTCCAGCGGGTAGGGTGTTTGCCTTGCATGCAGCCGGCCTGTACCAGCCTGGTTTCCATCCCCGGCATCCCAATTGGTCCCCCGAGCACTGCCAGGAGTAATTCCTAAGTGCAGAGCCAGGAGAGACCCCCTGAGCATTGCCAGGTGTGACCCAAAAAGCAAAAAAAAAAGATTAAAGATAGAAATGCTTTGCATATAAAATAATGAGATACATCTTTGTTATGCCAGATTGCTTACTAGACATTTTAATTATCATTTTGATTCCTAGCATCAAGGAAGATAATCTGTTAAAAGATAATCTGTTAAAAAATGTCAAAATCAGGTCCAGAAGACAGTACAGTGGCTAGGGCTTATTAAACTCTGGCAGGCATTGAACCCAGATTTGGTTCCTGGCACTACACGGACCCTACACATTGTTGGGTGCAGCTCAGAGTGTGACCTAGGTATCCCCAACATGCTGAGCCCATGCAACATGAGCCCATGTAACATCACATTGTGGACTTTATGCTAAACCAGTAGCCCAGTTAGTTGAGAGTTTCCTGTAGGGTCCTCTCTATACCCAGAGCAGCCACTTCCCCCCACCCAATAGTGCAAATTCAGGACCAGAGACCTAGAGCAGTATGAAGCTGACCCTGATTGGATCTCAGGAATCACCCTGAAGAAAGGCAGGAGTCATCCCTGAACACAGAGTCATAGTAGCCCCAGAATACCACTGAATGTAATCTTAAAGAAAGTTCAAGATCAAGGGCCAGAGAAACACCAGAAGGGAAGAGGGCACATACTTTGCAGGAAGGTGGCCTGCGTTTGATCCCCTGAGCAACTGCAGTAGTGGCTCCAAAAACAAAACCAAAAAGATTAAAAAGGTAAACACCAGAATGCACATGAAAAAACATCATTAACAATATTATACATCACAAAACTTCATTCAGTAAACAGAAATAAGAGCTAAAAATCAAACACCAGATTCATTGGCTGAAGTAGATTAAATTGGCAAAAAAGAGAAAGAAGTTATTTATAACTGTAACAGGAGAATTAGGCTGCTTATTTGATGATTTTTAGACTACAATTAAGTTGGTGTTCTTTTTGTCACTAAATCGTAATTACGCCCTCAGAGGTCTACCTTATGTTGATATGACTGTTGTAGAAACAGTATCAGGTTGTGAGAAACTGTTGGTGGGTCAGATTAACTAGTTGGCTGAGTCAGGATTTCATCAGGATCCACTGGCTCTTGACATTGCCAACTTCTTTTTTTTTTTTTTTTTTTGGGTCACACCTGGCGATGCTCAGGGGTTAGTCCTGGCTCTGCACTCAGGAATTACTCCTGGCGGTGCTCAGGGGACCATATGGGATGCCGGGGATCGAACCCGGCCGGCATAGGCCGGCCACGTCAAGGCAAATGCCCTACCCGCTGGGCTATCGCCTGGCCAACTTCTATTGCAAACCTAAGGGTTCCAGGACCGTCTCCTAAATAACAATGCAGGATAAGAAGGCTGTGCCTCTGCCCTTGGCACCTTTTCTAAGGTCATGCTTCTTTCAGTTTGTCGTTTACCAGGAGCTTTGGGTCTTTCATATAAAAACCTGACATGGACTGCCTTTGTCCTTTGGCAAGGGAATATTACATCTGATATTACTTAAGTTGCCCAATGATAAGGTTTACCAGGCATGCTGAAAACTACATCAGGGATTTGGCTGTGGGAAATCAAATACATATTGGCAGAAATTTAGCACTTAGTAAAGAACAGCTTGAGTTCCTTCCATCTGCCACGCTGATTTTCTTCACACCCAAATCATAAAGCAAACTAAACACACAACAGCCAGGCTAGAGAAATGAGTGTGAAGCAAACAGGCCAGAGTTGGCTGGTGACTCAGAGATTAGCCACTGGTGTCTCTTTCCTGGGATTGTGGCCATCCTGAAAAGTTGCACGTGGCAGTTCATAAACCCACCAAAGATTTAATGTCCCCTGTCAGCATTCAGAGTGTTATCTCAAGGACGCGGTGCCACAGCTACGCCTAAAAATAAAATATATTGTGACTCTTTACTCTGGCTTTCATGCTGGGGGGTCGCAGAAGTGGGGAACAGAGCAGATCTGGGTTCAAAGCCATATTGTACACATTTGTTTCCCTTAAGATAATATGGGATTTTTTCCCATATCATAAATTCTGGTCTTTCCTGTAAAGCAATTCTTAGAAAAATACTCTCTCTTCAAAGAGAATAATAAAGGTCATGGGGGAAAGGATTTGGCATCATAAAATTTAAATAATTCAGAATTAAGATAGATGAACCCTCTACTAAGTGGTTTAATGGTCATTTATATTTAATTATTTTAGGAATGCTTCTGTTGGAACATACTTGTATCATTCTTTATTCAGATTCAGATTGTTTTTATTGATATGGTATTGGTTTCGAATTACAATACTCTAGAGTTTTGGAGGTTTACTTTATTCTTTGATCGATGTGTGTGTGTGTGTGCAAGGCCCAGGCTTAGAAATCTGAACATGTCCTCTTCTCCCCTCACCCCCAATTCCTGTGTGTGGTCCCACAATAATTTTTTAAGTAAAATAAACAGGAAAATTAATGAAATAGTAATCTGTCCTTTGTTGGCTGTACTGTTTCCCAGGAACGAGACAAAGACATAAAGCCAGAGAGACTGATCCATTTGGATTAAAGCTACAGGCTTAGGGGCCAGAGAGATAGTTCCTGGTGTAAGGTTGTTTCCTTGCATGTCATTTACCCAGGTTCAATCCATGACATTGAATGGTCCCTTTAGTACAGAGCTGGGAGTAATTTCTGTGCACTACAGGCATGTCCCCACCCTCCCCCCAAAAGAAAAGACCACAATGCTTATTCAAATACCCCATTTTGGTTGACTATTACCTGTTTTTCAAATGATCTTTTGTCTTTTTTAATTATACCACCATGAGATATACAATTACAAAGATGTTCATAATTGGGTCTCCAGTCATACAGTGTTCCAGCACTCATCCCTCTACCAGTGCCCCGTTCTCATAACAATCACTCCCACCCACTCCCAGCCTGCCTCTATAACAGGCCCTCTCTCTCTCTCTCTCTCTCTCTCTCCCCATCTCTGTCTCTGTATTTTTCTCTCTATCTTTGTACAAATTTTGGCTTGTCCTATAGATGTTTACAGTTTAACATGTAAGTCTCTGTGTACATTTGATGGTGAGTTCTAGTCTGACATTGCCATTCCCCATCAGTCACCCCAGTTTGTTACACCTACAATGATCATTACAGTGTATATATGTGTAAGCTCCTGGGAAGGACCTGGTCCTAAACTTGATTATTATCTAAGTCTGTCACATGACTGTAGAGCGGTTGCAGGCCTGTATCTGTAGATCTGTTCTGTAGCTGATCCGGCTTTGCTGGTCCTGGTGACTGCCTGCTCAGCCACACCTGCTGGGGCATGGAGATGGAAGCGATGGGGTGGAGGGGCCCTGATCTCCACTAAGTCTGGCTGGTACAGCCGCCCCTACGTGTCTGCTGGCCCTAGGAGCTATGTTGCTCTCTGCCAGGGGCCAAGCCACAGATGATCTTAATTTAAACAAAATTATAATAAACAATTTGCCATAATGCTGAATTTTGAAATACAAGAGAATCAAACAATATGGACAACACCCTTAATCTAATATCAGATCACTTGATCACTTGATCACTTGACATACTACTATTCGTCAAATTGCTCTAGCAGGCGCCAGTACATTTCCATTTGACCGTATCCCGTGCCAGAGAAGCCCAATGGCATCTGTTTGCTTCAGGAATACCAAGAGCCTCAAACCGTTTGTTCAGGGTCTTGATGAAGAAGTCTGACCATCTTGTAGGTGGGTAGCCATGTGATCTTTTGAAATCCTATGGGATACAGTCGGTAATGACTCTAGTCCAGCGGTTGCCTCCACATCGCATTACATGTCCAGCCCATCTGATTTTCAATGCCTTGGTAAACAAGACAGCGTTCCTGACTCTGGAGCGGCGACAGAGGTTGGAACTCTGGATTCCTTCTCTCACTTGAGTGAGGCGTGATATTCCAAGCATAGCTCTTTGGGAGACCCGAATAGTGTTCTCATCCTGCTTTTGCAGGGCCCAGATCGCTGAGGCATATGTTAATGCAGGGAGAACAGTGGAGTCAAAGAGATGGGGCCGGAGCGATAGCCCAGCGGGTAGGGCGTTTGCCGTGTTAGGGCGTTTGCCTTGCACACGGCCGGCCCATGCCAGCCCGGGTTCGATCCCGGCATCCCATATGGTCCCCCGAGCACCGTCAGGATTAATTCCTGAGTGCAGAGCCAGGAGAAACCCCTGAGCATTGCTGGGTGTGACCCAAAAAGCAAAAAAAAAAAAAAAAAAAAAAAGAAGAGAGAGAGATGTGTCCAGAGCCGGAGGTTCTTTGTCCTTTTTAGTTATTTATTAGATGCTCTTGAAGGTGTTCCACACTGCTCTCTTCTTTCTGCGCATCTCATGTTTTAGGTCATTCATCATGTTGGGTTCTCGACCTAGCTACGCATAACTGCTGCATTCAGAGAAGTTTGTTCTGGTGAGAGTGAATGGGGCCTCTGGAACTAGCTCATTTTTCATGAACTTAGTTTTTTTTTTGCGATTAAGCTGTAGACCTATTTTACCACATTCTCAGTCAAAGTCAGCCAGCATTTATGCTGCTTGGCTAATGTTTGGTGATATTAGAAAAATGTCATCAGCGAAGTGGAGGTGGTGTAGTTGCAGACCGTCTATCTACACTCCCATTCCTTCCCATTCTAATTGTCGCATGACATTCTCGAGGGTGGCTCTGAAGAGTTTTGGTGAAATGGTATTACCCTGATGAACCCCTCTTTTGACATCAATGATCAGTTCCTTGTAGAATGGTGAGATCCTGGTGGTGAATCCATAATACAGCTCACAAAGGGTCTTTATGTATTGGGTTTGAACGCCCTGTTTGGCTAGGGCTTTGATGACCACTTCAGTCTCAACAGAATCAAAGGCTTTCTTTAAATCAATGAATGTAAGACAGTGTGGCATCTTGAACTCCCTACAAACCTCAGTGAGCTTGGTTACCGTGTGGATATGGTCGATTGTGCTGAATCCTTTCTGGAAGCCAGCTTGCTTGCATGGATGTCCTTCATGTAATGTTCTGCCAATCATGTTCAGGATGACACGAGTGAACAGTTTGTAGATGACAGACAGCAGGCAGATGGGGCGATATTTGCCAATGTCAGATGTCTCCCTTCTTGAACAGTAGAACTGTCCTGCTAGTTTTCCATTGGGAGGGTACCTTGAATTTAGATAGGTAGCATAATATATTGGGACTACTCAATTAAAATATAGAAAAACAGACGTATCAATGTGTTTATTACCTGGCAATTGAAATGCTTCCTGAAAGAAAATAAAACCAAGGGGTGGGCTTGCTATGAATCATTAACTTGAAGTAAACCACCTCACCATCCACATGTAAAGGCAGATTACAAATGCTAGCACACAAGCATTTAGTAGTGTCTCTTTCTGCTGCCATGCAGTTCGATTAAATCTAATGTGGAGTAGGAAAAGATTATGCTCAACAGTTGAGATTACACTGGGGCTTGGGGAGAAGCCCACCACATTTTGTAAGCATTTCTGGCCTTGAGAAATCTAACAGTTTTGCATGAATTTAGCATATGCACATGCTCTTTATTTAGTGGAATATTTTTGATGGGGGGGATTTCGAGACTGTTTTTTTGCAGAAACTGAGATTCCTTGCAGACTCCTTTCTTGGTCCAAGAAAATTCAAAACATGAGCATTTCTCGGTCATTTGACTGGTAAGAAATGCCTCATGAAATTCCTCATCTTGAATTTAATTGCTTTTAAGTCAATGCCCCATCAAGTTTTATTTTACTTTTCTATTGCAGTATCATGACTTAAATAGTATTAATTTTTATGCTTTTGCTTTCCAATGTTACTGTATCCCACAAGCAGCACAAGACAGCCAGTCCCCATCTGCTCCTCTCCCTAGCTCCCTTCTCATACACCCTTCACTCCTGCCACCCATAAGAGTTCGTTCTGTCGTAGAATCTCCGAGTTTCTTTTCAGTGTCCATCCCTTGCCTTCTTTCTTTATGTTCTGCATATAAGTGAGGTCATTTGGTATTTGTCCATCTTCTGCTAACTTTGCTTAAACTGACCTTTCCAGTCCATCCAAGTTGTAAGAAAATGCAGGATTTCATCTTTTCTTATAGCTAAGTAGTATTTTTGTTGTGTATATAGACCACAGTTGTTTCTTTATCCAATCCCTGTGTTAGACTGTTGGTTTGTTTCCAGTCTGTTATTAATAGTGCTGCCTTGGACATAGGTGGTAATGTGTTCTTTTCAAATTTGTGATTGTCTGTTCTTGGGAGAGATGTCAAGGAATGTAGTTACTAAATCTGTTAAAAAATTTTTAAGAAGTCTCCATACTGTTTTCCAAACAGTTTATCAAATTACATCTCACCAGTAGTGAGAGGTGGTTTCTTTTACTGCACTACCTGCTGGACTCTTGCTCCGGCCCCTTATTCTCATTGTGGATCCTGTATGACATTGTATGAAAATTTAGCAACTTTTCCAGTTCCTAGACTCCCTGATCCCAAACTGTTGTACTAAAAATGTCTATAGATATTGCCAAATGTCTCTTGGAAGCAACATTTTCTCTTGTGGGAATATATGATCTAGTTTCCTTTGTTGCTGAGAGCATAAGGTTTATTTATTCAAGTTGCTATTAATTAAATTATAAGAAAGGAGCGGTATTTTATAAAGCTTATGTGCTTATGTGATCATATTTCTATGACCATTATTTAGGAGTTAACAAGAAAAGAAGCATGTTGTTAGTATGGAAACGGGGCGTATGCATAAAATTTTGTGCTTAGAACATAGAAGAGAGTGTTCAAATCTCTGCTCTAATCCTTATGTCAACTATTATTGCGTAATAAGAATAAAGTCAGTACTACCCTGATTTTATATTTATTTCCAAAATGAATATAAAATATTTTCTCTGTATCATGAAGCATGTAGAGAGCAAATTTTGATGGCTTTGTTTTGTTTATTCTGCTTAAAATAAGATAAAAGATACTTTCTGGGAAATTAGTGCCAGAATCTGCAGTAAACATAACATGAAATTATGTCTTGAACCTTTTAAACCCAGAAATTCTGGGAACCTTGTTTCTGCAGAGATGAGTACATTCAGAAGACTGCTTTGTAGCAGCCAAGTTCAGATGGAACTGGTAAGTAAATACAAACACCAGTGTTAAAATTCATCCATCTTAAATTTCAGATAAAAATATGCATTGACGTGTGCATTCATAGTCCTTCACACTAATTTCCAGTTTGATCAGCTCCAATATAGTCTGTAAGAACGAGTTGTTTCTAGTGGTCCTTTGTTGAGGAAGGAATAGAGCAATGATGATCTGATGAGCAACTGATAGTACAGCTTACAATAATTTGGTGGATTATTTCCCTTCAGATGGTACTGCTCTTCCCAGTTGTCTGGATTGAGTTCCAGTTTCCCTGGAGAGTGATAAGTTGACCTGGACAGGCTCCTAGTCCATAGTATCTTTGTTCAGTGTACTATACCTCACTATGCTTCACATGTGTGCATATTGTCATGCCATAATTCTCTTCTCAGCTGGCTCTGTTAGCTTGAAGCCAGATGATACTCCATAAACACCTGATTTAATCCTTATGGAGCTGCCCTGCCTTTCATAAGAGTCCTCTCTTATTTCAGAGTTCTACTTCCAATATTCTGGAGATTCCCTTCCAATATTCCAGAGATCCACTTCTACTATTACAGAGCAAAGACAGGAAGTCACAGATGACATAAGAGTGAGCTATTATTTTTTTGGTACTAAGAATTTATTACCATTCACTTTTGGAAAATAATTAGTTCTAAGAAATGTAAACACAATAGTTAGTAATTATTAGTTAGTAATTATATATACCAATACCAACTTACGAGGAACACAAACTTTTATGACTTAGGACAATTTGTAGTAAATTTTGATGATTGCTGTTTTTACTTTAAAATGAAATGATGCTCATGGATTATTATCTAATCTATAAGTCAGCTTGTGGCATAATTCTGTGCATTATTACTTACCTATGCTTCTACATGTTTATCTGCATACTTATCTATATTTTATATTTACACATTAAATGTACATATATATGTATTATAAGACATCTTGTTTTCCCTTTTTAAACTTTTACAAAATTGTAAAAATTCTCTCTTTTTTTTACAAAATTCTCTTATTTGATGGGTAAAGAAATGATCCATTTCTCAATGAATTTCTCAAAATTATTTTCAGAATGTAGTGAAATTCAATTGTCAATGATTGGCTTTTGCCTCCAAAACATCATTATGTCTCCTAATTCAGCACATACCAAGGCTATCCCCTTCAGCTTATTTTAGACTATTAAAGAGGACCCACCAATGGCAAAGCTACTTTTCCAGTGTGAAAACTGGTACCAGTTGATAAACGTTCTATCCCTTTCTCTTTTTTGTCGTATTAGAGAGTCTGTTTCAGAAAAGTGCACCTTCACCAAATTTTGCTTATATTCACGCAGATATATAAGCATGTAGATATTCACTATGTGTATTTTTGTTGCTGAACAAATTGTTTATTAGCGGGTCATGTGAATTTACCCTTATTATTTTAATAGAATTTCCAAGGAAGATAAGGAGCCCTAGGGCCCTCCGTCTTCTTTCCATCCACTGGTTACTTAGGACCTAAGCCTCTTTATTTCTTACACTATATTATTCCTTGACAAATATACTGTAGATTTGAAACAGAACCATGGGAAGCATCTTGTACTTCATCTAAAGGACTAACCAAGTAGAAACAGGTGGGTTGACCTACTTTGCATTTTGCATGGATGACAAGATTTAAAATTTATTTTTTCTTATCTAGGGGATTTGTATTCCCAAAATTGAAAACAGTTTAAAATAGGAAACGTGTGAGCTTATTAGCACAGTAATACCCTCTAAATTTTACACTCCCGGGTGAAGATAGAAAAGTGCTAATTAATCAATTGCTCAATTAGGAGAGGATCTTAAGAGCACATTTGTCTTGGGAAAATATAAGCATCTGATGAGCTGCCTTAAGAAATAAGCATCTTAAGAAATAAATTATGTTCATAGAAGTATCTTAGGGATGTAACCCCCGATAAAATTGTATCTCTGAGAAGTTTACTCATGTGAAGTCTTTAGCTTTGAAGATGAACCTTTTCCAATGAGAAGGCATTGTTCAGAAAGCTAAACTGAAGCCAGAGTTTATGCTTTTTACCTCACTCTCATAATTATTTTTATCTACCTATCTTTATGGATGTTTAGGAGAATTTTATAGACCATCTAAAAGTTCTTTGAGACCATGATAGGAAGGAGAGAGAACATTATCTAGTCAAAAATGTTATTTAAGGAGTATATAACATCCATATTGCAGATGTGATAATAGAGTCATCCACAAGCATGTGACATGATAAGCATACAGGGTACTGTGTTATGGGCTGAGATTGTATAGTCTTTTATTCTTCCTGAGCAGGATTGGGTGCACCTAGGAATGAGCCTTTTCATGGAGATAATCTGGGAAAGAGCTTGTAAAATATGTTAACTTTATTTATTAAAAAATTTTTATTATACCACTGTGCAATGCAAAATTACAAAAATGTTCATGATTGTGTTTCAGTCACACATTATTCCATAACCCCCTCTCCACCAGTGCCCCATTCCCACCACAAATGGCCCCAAATTCCCTCCCCCTCCCCAGCCTGCCTCTATAGCAGGCACTTTTCCTTTTCTTCTCTCTCTCTCTCTCTCTCTCTCTCTCTCTCTCTCTCCTCTCTTTCTTTCTCTTTCCTCTTATATATTGTGGCTTGCCCTACAAATATTTAGGGATTATCACGTAAATCCCTTTATGTGCATTCAACACTTAGTTCTAGTCTGGCATTAATATTTCCCATAATTAGTAGAACACTGGGATATATTTATATTCCATTAATAAATGCAGTCATTCCTGATGCGCAACAGTTAATCATTTTAAATGATATGACCAGCCCTTGTTTTAGAATAAACCAGAGTAAGAAGAGAAAGGCCGGATACAAAAGGATGGTTGTGAGTAAACCACAGCAGTGCTTCCGATGAGAACGTTAACATTTAAAAAATTTTTTTTTTATTTTTACAATTACAAAGATATACAATTAAAAAGTTCATATTTGGGTTTTGGTCATACAGTGTTCCAGCACCCATCTCGCCACCAGTGCCCATCTCCCACCACCAACGTCCCCCGTTCCCTCCCCCTCCCCCAGCCCTCCTCCATGGCAGGTTGAGAAAGTTAACATTTGCAGAACACAGCCACTCACTAGCACTGCAATTAATAAGAAATATGGATTTCCTTTAAAATAAATAAACATTTATACAGGTTGAGTATTAACAAAAGAAGAAGAAATAACTAGACTACAGACATGAAGTTCAAACTTATAGATTCTTGACTGCAGTCTCCTTTCCAGGGGTTGAATGGACAGCCTTGGATTTACTGGGACTAGGAGATAACCTTCCCTGTCCCCATTCCTTTGATCTACTCTTTTTTCTCAGACTCTCTGATGCTTTCTTCCACCTGTAGCTTCCTACCTGTGTCCTAGTC
This sequence comes from Cryptotis parvus, assembly GCA_021461705.1. Classification (NCBI taxonomy): domain Eukaryota; kingdom Metazoa; phylum Chordata; class Mammalia; order Eulipotyphla; family Soricidae; genus Cryptotis; species Cryptotis parvus. Next base: position 42,062 of record JAJIBD010008652.1, on the reverse strand, counting down.
TTTGAAAAGATGCAGGTTAGAGGGACTGGAGTGACAGTCCAGTGGGTAGCACGTTTGCCTAACATGCAGCCAGCCCAGGTTCGATCCCCAGCATCCCATATGGCCCTCTGAGCATCGCCATGAGTAATTCCTGAGTGCAGAGCCAGGAGTAACACCTGAGCATTTCTGGGCTTAACCCAAGTAGCAAAAAAAAAAAAAAAAAAGGATGCAGGCTAGAGATAACATGTTGACTTTTAATCTGATGGCTTTTTCTTGCAACTCCCAACAGTCCATTAGTCAATTCTCCCCTGAACCAGTCCAGATTTGCCTGCGAGTCCAGACATGATGAAAACTAAAATAGTAATATTCTAATGACATCATTTTGTTAAAATTGAGTTACACCATTGAGGAGAGAAAAAAGTAAATAAAAGCTGGAGTTTCCCCGAGTTTATTAAAATAATGCAGTTAAATTCCACCTGATCAATGCTAAACAGTTGCTTGAATGACTCACACAAAATAACATAACTAAATGACAGTTTTCCCTTGATACTGACTAATCTTATATAATACTCCTTAAGCTTTCTTGTATAATACTTCCTTATATAATATTCCTTAAGGGTTTTATTAGAACAAATGATCTTACATTGGAAATCTTACCATATTTTCCCTTTAATATTTAAAAATTTTTATTAGATCTCCTGAGATATACAGTTATAAAAATGTTCATATTTGGGTTTCAGTCATACAGTGTTCCAGGACCCATCCATCCACCAGTGCCTGTTTCCCACCACCAATGTCCCATGATTTTCATCCTACCCCAGCCTTTGTCTATAGCAGGAAAATTTCACTTCTCTCTCTTTTTCTCTCTCCTCCTCTCCTCTCTCTCTGTCTCTCTCTCTCCTCCTTCTCTTACACATTATTGTTTACAATACATACATTTAGAGGTTATGTATATCCTTTTGCCTTCTTTCAAAGCTCAGTTCTACACTGGTATTATCATTTACAATAATTATTAGTACAATGTTCCTTTCTCTGTATTACCTAATCTCTGACTCCAAAACATTCTCAGTAGGTTCTACCCACTGACAAGACCTCCTGATCCATGTTTTGTCTGACCTTGGATATTGGTATCATGCTATTTATTTATATTTCACAAATAAATGCAGTAATTATATATCTCTCCTTTTCCCTCTGGCTAATTTCACTCAGCATGATACTCTCCATGTTCATCCATTTATAGGCAAATGTCATAACTTTGTTTTTTCTAACAGCTGTGTAGTATTCTATTGTGTAGATGTACCAAAGTTTCTTTGTCCAGTTATCTGTTCTTGGACACGCTGGTTGTTTCCAGATTCTGGCTATTGCAAATAGTGCTGCTATGAACATAGAAGTACAGATAGTGTTTCCACTGTGTGTTTTTTGATCACAGTGTATATTCCAGCAGTGGTATTGCTGGGTCAAACAGGAGCCCAATTTCTAGTTTTTGGAGGAATGTCCATATTGTTTTCCAAAAAAGGGCTGCACCAGTCGACATTCCCACCAACAATGAATGAGTCTCCTTCTCCCCATACCCACACCAGCACTTGTTGTTCTTTTGGAAGTTTGCCAGTCTCTGTGGTGTGAGATTATATCTCATTGTTGTTTTGATTTGCATCTCTCTGATGATTAATGATCATGAACATTTTTTCATATGCCCTTTGACCATTCGAATTTCTTCCTTGTCGAAGTGGGGCCAGCGAAGTGGGCAGTAGGTTGGCACGAGGAGTGTGCTCGGTACTGGTCCTGGCAGTGGAACTTGGGTCTCCAGTCCAGCGGGCTCCTTTGTTCCTTTAATATTAAGCCAACTTGTTATCAACCTGTTCTCCATGCATTAACATACGCCTCAGAGACTTGGACCCTACGAAACAGGATGAGAACGCTATTCGGTCTCCCAGAGAGGAATCGAAAGAGCTATGCTTGGAATATCATGCCTCACTCAAGTGAGAGAAGGAATCCAGAGTTCCGACCTCCATCGCCATTCCAGAGTCAGGGACACTGTCTTGTTTTCCAAGGCATCGAAAATCAGATGGGCTGGGCATGTAATGCGATTTGGAGGCAACCGCTGGACTAGAGCCATTACCGACTAGATACCACAGAATGTCAAAAGATCACGTGGCAGCCCACCTACAAGACGATCAGACTTCTTCGTCAAGACCTTGAACGAACGGTTTGAGGCTCTTGGTATTCCTGAAGCAAGCAGATGCCATTGGGCTACACAGGCACGTGATAGGGTCAAATGGAAATGTTTCTGGCGCCTGCTCGAGGAAATCGATGAACAACGGGATGTCTAGTGATCTAGTGATCTAGTTATCAACCAAATTTTTTATAATTTAACTTTTTTTAGTTTTAGGACCACACCTGCTTGGTGCTTTGCTACTCCTGACTTGGCTTGGGGGTTCACTCTTGATGGTATTCAGGGGACCATTTGTGGCACTGGGAAACAAACTGGGATTGGTCACATGCCAGGCCAGTGCCTTAACCCCCTGTATTATCTCTCAGACCTCTGTAATACAACTCCTATCAAGGAAATAATTGGGGGGTTGGCACTAGAGAAATAGTAGAAGGGGTAAAGTGTTTTTCTTACATGTGGCTGACCTTGACCCCTGCATGCTGAGCACTGCTTAGGATATTTGCACAGAGCACCCCTGAGCACTGCTTAGGATATTTGTACAGAGCACCCCCTGTGCACTGCTTAGGATATTTGTACAGAGCATCCCCTGTGTACTGCTTAGGATATTAGCACAGAGTACCCCCCCTGAGCACTGCTTAGGAAATTAGCACAGAACGCCCTCTGAGCACTGCTTAGGATATTAGCACAGAGGGAAAAATAAGTGAGTCCTTGTCACATGTCTGGTATGACAAATAGATATATAGATGTTTTACATGTTCCTGGTGCTTCTTTCTAAGTAGTAGGGATTCAATCAGCAAAACACTATGGGAATTTTCCCTATTTCATTACGTATTGGACCCTCAACCCTAAAGCACATTAACAGCACCCCCTATTAAAACTGGTAATAAAAATTTCAAAACATGGTTTGAAGACTGAAGTCCTAACATCATATACCTAAGAAATACCTAGAAATGAATCCAATAGAGAACAAACCGAAGTACAAAGAGAGGCAAACAAATAGAGCTCAGCAGGAGAAAGATGCCTTGGCAACTATCAATTCACACTCTGGAATGACTGTGAAAGTTTCCAGTGAAGGCACACATGCTCCTGACAGCACACATGAGGCTCCTTTGCCTGAATCAAGTGACTGCTGAGGGATCCCAGAGATGGTCCATGGTACATCCCAGGGGGACAAAAGGAAGTTCTCACAAATTATTTTCCTGAGCTGCACATTCAAAGGAAATAAAGAATTTTAGGTTAGCATGATCATGGCAATTAGTAGAGATGGTTAGACTTGTCCAGCAAGGAACAATCCTCCTCAAATGAGGCCTCTCAACAAAAGAAATCTGCATTCTTAGTTCATAATACTTTCCTTCCCAGTCCTTTCTCAATATTTTCCCTAGAAAATTACAATACTAATCTTCATTTTCCAATTGAAATTAATTTGAATCCTTTATTTTCTAGGGAATCCACCACCAGCAGCCACAACAATAACTCAGAGACTGAAGGTAAGCTAAATTGTGGGTTATATAGTGTTGTCTATAGTATCCAGGAAAAAATACAGTGGTATAAAGATGGTGTATTAAATTCATAAACAATCTGGTCAAAAGGTAACTATTAAGGAGCCATTTTGGTCATTTGGTACAGTTGAACTATGTGAGAGAAATACAGTTGGAATATGGGGCTAAACAATTCATGATCAAGTGTGGTTGTGGATCATCAGGGTAGATTATGGTTGATAACACAGAACTGCACTTCTTTTTCTTTTCCTTTTCTTGGGATGGGAGATGGTGGTGTTGCACCCAGCCACCCTCAGTACTTACTCCTGGTTCTGCCCTCAGGGATTATCCTTAGGGGCGCCCGTGTTCCAACCAAGTATTCCACCTGCAAGGCAAGTGCCCTACCCACTGTACTTTTGCTCCAGCCAGAGCTCTTTTGCTCAGGCTTCTTAAGCACAAAAATCTGAGTGGTGCTGAGTTTTGCATGTGAAAATTAGGTAATGCCAGCTGTGAGCATTCTAATATTGTGGGGACTCTAACCAGAGAAGATATTATAGATACCTGAAAAATGTGCAGCTTTCTGCAATCAAGCTGCTCATATAGTAAGCGTGCTTTGAACACCGTAAATGTTTCATTAAAAATACCGAAACTTTCTGTTGATACAATAGAGGTCACATAACTAGTCTCAGATTTAACATCACTGGGAAGTCTTATCAAACACCAAAGCCTTGAACTCCAGGGATTAGGATTTCATAATCTGACCTGGGGTCCGGGCACTAGTAGTTTTAAACTGTCCTTAGAGTTAAGAATGTAGAGTCAAAGTTGAAAAAAAATTTTGGATTTCGTTTGCTGGAACAAGGACTATATAGCCTTGGGGGCCAGAGCGATAGCACAGCAGGTAGGGCATATGCCTTGCATTTGGCCAACCCGGGGTTTGGTCCTCGACATTCCATATGGTCCCCCCGACACTGTCAGGAGTAATTTTCTGAGTAAAGAGCCAGGAGTAACCCCTGAGCATTGCCGGGTGTGATCCAAAAAAGCAAAAAAATAAAATCTATAGCCCCATTCACTGCATCCAATACACTTATTCTCTCTGAGCCTTGGGAACCGAATTGCTTTTGCAGTGCTGTGTGCCTTCAACTCTTTCTCTCTGCACTGAGAATGAAATAGCAAACACTGAAGCACCAATGCAAACTTTGTGAACTCTGGGTCTTATAGAGTTTTGAGGACTCTTTTTGAGAAGTAATAGATAAAATTATGTGTGGAAAAAAAATTCTCATTTAGAATGACAAAAGTTCCGGTACTAATATCTTAATGAACTAGAGGCCAAATCCATGGTACAGCAGGTAGGTTGCTTTTCTTGCACACAGCCAACCTGGGTTTGATCCCTTGCACCTCATATGGTTCCCAGAGTCCACCAGAAATGACTCTTGAGTGCAGATCCAGGAGTAATACCTGAACACCCATGATGTGACTCCCTAACAAAACCCCCTAATTTTTATAAATAATAAATAACTCATCAAAAATCAGATGGGCTGGACATGTAATGTGATTTGGAGACAACCACTGGACTAGAGCCATTACCGACTGGATCCCACAGGATGTCAAAGGATCATGTGGCCGCCCACCTACAAGATGGTCAGACATCTTCATCAAGAACGGTTTGAGGCTCTTCATATTCCTGAAGCAACCAGATGCCATTGGGCTACACTGACATGTAATAGGGCCAAATGGAAATGTTACTGGCTCCCGCTCGAGCAAATCGATGAATAACAGGATGTCAAGTGATCAAGTGATCAAGTGAAATAACTGCCATGTTCAAAAGCTAAAACAATTTCTATTGATTATGGCACAGTTCAACTGAAATTGTTTGCTCTTTTCTGATTTTATAGGACTCTAGAGTGCTACGTAGGGAAGCTTCTCCCTGCCCTTAGTGACTTGGTGCTCTGGGCCTGAGAGTTCAGTGCATAAGTCCTGCAGTGCTGGGGCTCCCAAGGTGATCTTAAGCGATGTTTGAAGAGCCACACAGTGCCAAGGATAAAACACAGGGCCCCGCTTGCAAGTTAGGAGCTCGGTTTCTTTCTGTTTGATCCTTATTTTCTTTATTTCTCTCATAGCAGTTACTTTATTTGTTGGGCCACACCCAGGTGTACTCAGGGCTTACTTCTGGCTGTGGGTTCAGGGATCACTCCTGACAAGGCTCCCGGGACCACATGAGGTGTCAGGGATTGAACCCATGTCTGTTGCATGCAAGAAAAGCACCTTACCCACTGCATTACTCTCTTGCCCATGGCAATGATTTTTGTAATGCTTCTTCCAGTAGGAAGCAAAATAAGTGAAATCATTTTTTCTGTAACCTTATGATAATAATTTTCTATTCATGATGAAGAAACCTTGAATCTAAGACCAACCATAGATCATTATTAGGAATACTTCTTTCAACTTTTATTCATATAAGACATAATAAAGTTCATGTGTGAGGGGGCCGGAGCGATAGTCCATCGGGCAGGGCGTTTGCCTTGCTGCGTGGCTGGCCATTCTGGCCTGGGTTCAATCCCCGGCATCCCATATGGTCCCCCGAGCACCACCAGGAGTAATTCCTGAGTGCAGAGCCAGGAGAAACTCCTGAGCATTGCCGGGTGTGACCCAAAAAGAAAAAATAAATGTGTTGTTGGGGAGCCACTGGGGTTGCCAATGATATCAGGGAGCAGGTTCCCTACTACCTCCAAAACCAGTGGGGAATGGATGAAACCTCAGGAATCCAGCAGTTTTAAAATGCTTTACTCTCACAGGTTCTGGTATACAATCCAGTAACAGGAAAAAACCTGGACTAGGTTCCTAGCTGGGCCCGGCCATGTGTAGGTTTAGAATCCTAGGCTAAGATGGCTGCTCCAACGTGTTAAGGCCTAACAGGGAAGAGGCAGAGAGGAGAAGCAGAAAGAAAAGGGAAGCCAAAATGAAAAAAAAGGCCCTTCTCCTTTCTCCTAGCTTATTTTACAGATAGAAGCCCACCAAAACCTTCCAGCCCAGCCCCATGATGTGCTGGGTTATCTAGAGATGAAGCCAGGTAAATCACTCTATTGAAATGCAACTCTTCAGGTGGGCCATTTAGCCTCGCAAATGCCTGTTGAGAGGCTAACCCCAGTTAGATCCTGGGCATCCCATATGGTCCCTTGAGCTGACTTCCTGAGATAAAATTTTCCTAGCAGTGTTGGGAGGGCTCAAGCTAAGTGTAGCCAGAACCTAATGCTCAGTAAGGCATGTCACCCAACAATGAGTAGCAGCTAAATTTTCAAGATTTTTGAATAGATGACTTTTCAGCTGGTTTTCTAATTTTTTAATTATCTTAGTTAATATGTGTTTCATCATGTAACATTTGAAAAAATCTTGTATAGTGTGATTAGGTAAGGTCATTAAGATTAAAAATGGGGCAGAGTGAAGATGTTCCTTGGAAAGGTGGTAAGTGTAATGGTGTTCAGTATAACAGTGATCAAAAGCCTGAATCATAGAGTCAGGCATACAGGAGAGAAATAGGGTGTACTATCAAAAGTTGGCTACAGATAGAAAATTTACCTTCAACTAAGTAGTCACCGATCTGTGAATGGGTCTGTAAAAAAATGATAGGTGATGCAATACAGTTTGAATTAAGATTTAGGCTTAGCTCTGCACTTAACAAGATTTGGAATCCTGTAATAAGTAATAAGTTCGTGATGTTGCTGAGAAGTTCCCGGAACTGAAGAAATCATGCTCCCAGATACAGGAGGCCCGTAGGATACTAGCTAAAAAGAAATGCCAATAAGAATACTCCAAGACACATCCGTATTAAAATGACAAAAACGATAGACAGAGATAGACTGCTGAAAGCAGCAAGATCAAAGAAGGAAATCACATACAAAGGAGCGTCCCTGAGATTTACAGCAGACTTCTCAGATGAAACACTCCAAGCCCGAAAACAATGGTGGGATATTGTGAAAACACTCAATGAACTGCCGGCCTCACCAAGAATTCTTTACCCAGCTAGACTTACTTTCAGATGCTAAGGAAAGATACACAACTTCATGGATAACAACAACTCAGGAAATTCATAGACTCAAAACCAACTTTAAAAGAAGGAATGAAAGGTCTATTGTAAAGTAAGACAACCCAAAGCCACAACAAGTTTAAACAGAAAGATGGCACAAAATCTGATGACAATAATCTCTCAACGTCAACGGTCTAAATGCACCAATTAAGAGACACAGAGTGGCAAAATGGATTAAAAAACTGAATCCAACATTCTGCTGCCTACTACAAGAAACACATCTGAATAATCAGAGCAAACAGACTCAAAGTCAAAGGCTGGAAGACCATTCTCCACATAAACTACTCCTCGAAAAAGGAGGGTGTGGCCATAAGCTTATGTGACAATATAGACTTCAGGCTTAAAAAGGTTAAAAGGGACAATGAAGGCCATTTCTTAATAATTAAGGGGTATGTATACCAGGAAGAAATCAGACTACTAAACATATATGTGCCAAACGAGGGGCCAGCAAAATACTAAAAATGTCTATTAATAGACCTCAAAGAAAACATTAACAGTAGCACAATAATAGTCGGAGACTTCAACACAGCATTATCAACTATGGATAGATCGACAAGACTGAAACTCACCAGGGAAATACAAGACCTGAAGGAAGAAATAGAAGAAAGAGAGCTGGTTGATATATATATAGGGCTTTACATCTCAAAAAAGCTGAATACACATTTTTTTCCAGTGCACATGGAACATTCTCCAAGATAGACCATATACTGAGCCACAAAGCATACCTAAACAAAATAAAAAGATGGAAATTGTGTCAACTATCTTTTCATATCATGATGCACTGAAAATAGTAGTTAATCATACACAGAAGCAGGGAGTCAAACCAAACACCTGGAAACTGAACAGCTCACTGCTGGACAACAAAGGGGTCATAGAAGAAATCAAACAGGAAATCCAAAGATTCCTGGGAACAAATGACAATAAAGATACCAACTATCAGAACTTGTGGGACACAGCAAAAGCTGTGTTAAGAGGAAAGTTCTTAGCTCTGCAAGCATTCCTAAGGAAGAAGAAAAGGCCCACATAACCTGACATCACAGATGAAAATATTAGAAAAAAGACCAACAAAAAAAAGCCCAACCCAGGCAGAAAGAAGGAAATAATAAAACCTAGGGAGGAAATCAATGAGCTGGAAACCAAAAAAGCAATCCGAAAGATTAATGAAACCAAGAGCTGGTTCTTTGAAAAAATAAACAAGATCGATAAGCCACTGGCAAGACTTGTAAGGACAGGGAAAGAGAGAACCCAAATAAACAGAATCAGAAATGAAAATGGTGACATCACAACAGAAAAGACAGAAATCCAAAAGATCATCAGAGATTACTTTGAGAACCTGTATGCCACGAAACATGAGAACCTAGAAGAAATGGATAAATTCCTGAAGTCCTATAACCTCCCACGATTGAAACAAGAAGACCTCTAATACCTGAATAAGCCTATCACCATCGAGGAAATTGAAACAATAATTAAAAGTCTGCCAAAACACAAAAGCCCAGGTCCAGATGGGTTCACTAGTGAGTTCTACCAAACCTTTAAGGAGGACCTACTGCCTGTCCAGTTCAAGCTCTTCCAGGAAATAGAAGAAACAGAAACACTCCCTAACAGCTTCTACCAGGCACACATCACCCTGATACCAAAAGCAGGGAGAGACAACACAAAGAAGGAAAATTACAGACCAATCTCCTTGATGCACACAGATGCTAAGATCTTCAACAAAATACTAGCAAACAGAATCCAATGACTCATCAAAAGATCATACAGTGCTTGCTTCGGCAGCACATATACTAAAATTGGAACCGATACAGAGAAGATTAGCATGGCCCCTGCGCAAAGGATGACACGCAAGATGTGGCGTTCCCATATTTTTAAGAAAAAAAAAACAACAAAAAGATCATACATCTTGACCAAGTAGGATTCATCCCAGGAATGCAAGGATGGTTCAACATTCGCAAATCAATCAACATAATACATCATGTCAATAAGAGAAAAAATAAAAACCATACGATTCTATCAATAGCTGCATAAAAAGCATTTGACAAGATCCAGCACCCATTCATGATTAAAACCCACCAGGAAATGGGAATTAAAGGAAGCTTATCCAAGATAGTCAAAGCCATCTACCAAAAGCCCACAGTAAGTATCATTCTTAATGGGGAAAAATTGAAAGTCTTCCCCTTAAAATCAGGAACACAACAAGGTTGCCCTCTCTCACCTCTTTTATTCAATATAGTACTGGAAGTACTCACAATAATATCAGAGAAGAAAAGGACATGAAGGGCATCCAGATAGGCAAGGAAGAAATCAAGCTATCATTATTTGCAGATGACATGATATTATACTTAGAGAACCCTAAACCCTCGACACAAAAATCTTAGAAACAATAGATATGTATAGTAGAGTGGCAGGGTACAAAATCAATACCCAAAAAGTTGGTGGCTTTCCTATATACAAATAACGAAAGAGAAGAAAAGGATATTAAGAAATCAACTCCATTTACAATTGTACCACAGAAAATCAAATACTTAGGATCAGCTTAACCTAATGTGTAAAGGACCTATACAAAGAGAACTACAAGACACTGCTTCAAGAAATAAAAGAGGACATGAGGAAATGGAAACATATTCCCTGCTCATGGATGGGGAGAATTAACATTGTCAATATGGTAATACTCCCTAGAGCTTTGTACAGATTCAATGTGGTCCCTATAAGGATACCCATAACATTCTTTAAAGAAATTGACCAAACACTCCTGAAATTCGTATGGAATAATAAGCCCCCCACGGATAGCTAAAGCAATCCTTGGGAAAAATAAGATGGGAGGCATCACCTTTCCCAACCTCAAACTGTACTACAAAGCAGCAGTAATTAAAACAGCATGGTACTGGAATAAAAACAGACCTGTGGACCTATGGAATAGAGTTGAGTGTCCTGACACCCACCCTCAGAGACATGATCAGTTAATCTTTGATAAAGGTGCAAAGAGTCCAAATTGGAGTAAGAAAAGCCTCTTTAACAAGTGGTGCTGGGAAAACTGCATAGCTACATGTAAAAAATGAATTTGGACCTGTGTCTAACACCTTGCACAAAAATCAGATCAAAATGGATTAATGATCTCAATATCAGACCTGAATCCATAAAGTACATTGAAGAAAATATAGGAAAAACCCTCCACGACATTGAAGCTAAAGACATCTTCAAAGGTGAAACACCATTAACAAAACAACTAAAAAAAAAGATAAACATATGGGACTACATGAAAAGAAAGAGCTTCTGCACCTCGAAAGAAACAGTGACCAAGATAGAAAGACAGTCCACAGAATGGGAAAGAATATTCACCCAATACCCATCTGATAAGGGGTTAATATCCAGGATATATCAGGCACTGGTACAGCTATACAAGAAGAAAACAGCCAACTCCATAAAAAAATGGGGAGAAGAGATGAACAGAAACTTTGACAAGGAAGAAATTCGAATGGCCAAAAGGCATATGAAAAAATGCTCATCATCACTAATCATCAGAGAGAAGCAAATCAAAACAACAATGAGATATCACCTCACACCACAGAGACTGGCCCATATTCAAAAGGGTAAAAGCAACAAGTGCTGGCTTGGATGCGGGGAAAAGGGGACTCTCATCCATTGTTGGTGGGAATATTGACTTGTACAACCTTTCTGGAAAACAATATGGACATTTCTCCAAAGACTAGAAATTGAGCTTCCTTTTTGACCCAGCCATACCACTCCTGGGAATATACCCTTGAAAGCCAAAAGCACACAGCAAAAACACAACCCGCACTTTTATTTTCATAGCAGCACTATTCACAATAGCTAGAACCTGGAAACAACCAGTATGCCCGAGAACTGATGACTGGATAAAGAAACTGTGGTACATCTACACAATGGAGTACTATGCAGCTGTGAGGGAAAATGAAGTTATGAATTTTGCCTATAAATGGATGGACATGGAAAGGATCATGTTGAGTGAAATTAGTCAGAAGGGAAGAGAGAAATATAGAATGACTGCATTTATTTGATATAATGCATAGCTGTACAGTCACTGTCTTCCCGTTCATCATCGATTTGCTCAAGCGTCACCAGTAACATCTCCATATGTCATGTCTCATGCTAGTAGAGCCCAAGGGCATCTCCTTGCTCCTGGAACATAAAGAGCCTCAAATCATTACATCAGGTCATGGGAATGAGGTCTATAATTGTTACTGGTATTTGGCATATCAAATACAACACGGGAGGCTTGCCAGGCTCTGCTGTGCAGGTGGCATACTCTATGTCACCTCTAAATCCAGCATTTATTGATGAACTGTGTGGCTGTTTGCGGCTGTGTGAGTCGAGTTGTAATAGCCTCTTCTGCTGGGTAGAGTTCTGATGAGACGGAAGTACGGATGTGGCAAATGGCGGCCCTCAAGGAGTGGGGGTCATCTGGCTTGTTGCGAGGCTCTGCTGGGGTGGTGGGCCAGGGCTAGAACCCACCATCCCTCCTGGAGTTCTGTTGGCGGCTGGGCACAGGGAGAGCTGGTAGCAGCTCTGCCCCATGTCTGTGAGTCTCTGGGTGCTGGAACACTGTATAACTGAAACCCAATGCATAGCTAATTAAGTAAATATATTGTGATGTTCTTAATTTTGTTATAATAATATAACATCCAGTGTTTCTATTATTAACTTTTGACTATCTCACATAGTCTCTTAAAGTTTCATGTGTTTAAACTGTCAAGGTCAGGATGTATTTTTTTTAATCTTCTCATGTGAATAAGGCGACTTGTTTTTTTGCTGACTTTCCTTACACTGGAGTTGAAAGAACAGATATGTATCTCCATAAAGATTCCATACAAAGGAAAAGAATTCTGTGATTCTGTCACTACCACATACATTGACAATGATGTTTTGCGCTACTGTACAAATCATTTATCATTCAGTCATCACAATTAAATTGGGCATGTTGGAGGAAATTTTGCAGCTATAGTGGGAGTAAACCCACATATGAGACTTAAACTCTCCTGGCTCAAAGGAATAATACATCTTTCTATAGTTTTAAAAATAGATAGTTTTAAAAATAGAATACTTTTAAAATATTCTATTTTTTAAATTTAAATAGAATATTTTAAAATATCTATAGCTTTAAAAATAGAATATTAGTTGAATAGGTGTCAGCCTAGTGGGGTAGACCATGTTTGCTGCTCTAATTATTTATATATTTTTCTGTTAAGGCAATTTATAGATGTGAACAAAATAAATGAATAAATGGGATGTCGGAGCTAGAGCTATAGTACAGCGGGGTAGGGCAGTTGGCTTGCATGTAGCCAACCTGGGTTCAATACTTGGCATCCCTTATGATCTGCTGAGTATCACTAGGAGTAATTCCTTAGTGTAGAACCAGAGTAAGCCCTGAGCATCACCAGGTGTGACCATAAAAGCAAAATAAATAAATAGATAAATAAATAGTCTCTGTTCATTTTCATCAGAACAAATTAAAAATTGTTGCTAAATATTTCCTTTCACTAATTTACACACATATTAGCATAATACATCTACAGTCACTTAAACTCCCTTGATTCTTAGGAGAAAATATTTTTTTCTTTTGTGTTTTTGTAACTTATTCAGTGCCAAGTTTAGCAGCTCATCTAAACTGTGAAACCACACTTGAAGTCCAAAAATTTCTATGCAATGGGATGAAATTAAGAACACAATAGGACATGGGAGCTTTAGATGAAATCAGAAAGGTTAAGCATCCATTGCATTAAGCTTGAAATATCCAATGTTTACTTCCCATGAGAGACTTACTGAATTGTTGGTGGGGATATTATTCTTTTTTTTTACATATTAAAATATATATATTTAATGAGCATCAGTAGTGAGGGAAATCACTTGGCTTTTTTCTTTGCTTTTTTGTTTTTACAATTAAAAAGTTCATGTTTGGGTTTTGGTCATACAGTGTTTCAGCACCCGTCCCTCCACCAGTGCCCATCTCCCACCAACAACATCCCCGGTTCCCTCCCCCCTTCCCCAGCCCACCTCCATGGCAGGTTCTTTATTTATTTGCCTTTCTCTCTCTTTGTCTTTTCCTTCCCTTCCAGACTATGGATTACAGAACATACCTTAAAAGGTTGTCATGTGAATCCTTTTGCCTCTATTTAATGCTCAGTTCTAGGTTGGCATTAGTACCCTCGACTATTATTAGCACCCTGTTCCATTTTCTGTCTTGCCTAAACTCTGACTCCCACACGTTTGTGATAATTTCCACCTTTGACAAGACCTCCCGATACATGCTTCACTTGACCTTGGATATTGGTATTATAATATGTACATATATATTTATGCCATGCAAATAAATGCAGTCATTCTGTATCTGTCTGGGGATATTATTCTTTATTATTAATATGATTCAAGGGTAATTAGTATAATTATTTCCTTCTATAAATTATATAACAGAAGTACTTCTGTATTAAAATTTTTAACAAAACTTTAAGACTCAATATTACTGTCAACCCAACTGGTCAATGAGGAATTAGGGAGATAGAAAAAGGATGGGTGCTGGAACACTATATAACTGAAACACAAATATGAACACTTGGGTAACTGTATATCTCACAGTGGTAAAATAAAAATATATAAATAAATAAATTTAAAAAAGTAAGCCAAAAATGTTAAAATGTGACTTATAAATCACAATATTATAGGTTAAATAAAAAACTGAATCATGGAACATAAAGAAAATTTAAAAAGAGAAAAGGCATAATAGATTGCAGACTATAAGTTTACCTTTTTAAAAGCTAAATAATTAGTTCTCAAAAGCAAGCGACTATGTCCAAAGAGATAGTACAGGAATTAAGATGCTTGCCTGTGTCTGAACCCCATTCATAACTGCCAACATAAATGGTCCTGCAAGAATCACTTAAGAGTGATCCCTGAGCACAGAACTAGGAATAAGCCACATTGCTGGGTGTGACCCAAAAACAGAACAGGAAAAATTAAAGGCCACTAGCACATTGGTGGTATTGTTCTCATCTAACCCTTTTTCCATAAATAGCACTCAGTGAACCAGATTTTCTGAAGAGAGGAAAATATTTTTCTTCATAGGTTTTAAAGGCAATATGGAAAGAATCAGGAGAAGAAACAAATTTAAGGGGGTGGGTTACCATGAGTCACTGGAGCTGCTTTATGATCTTTCTGAGACCTTCAACAATTGAAATAAGGCTACAGAAGTACATTAAGAACATAAATGTCACTCTTGTTTCTCTCCACCCCATTTAAGGACTGATATTTATAAGAACCAAATTCATCTTGATCCACCCAACCCAGATAAGATTCCGGCAGCACATAGTCCCAAGCATACATTCCCCCATGACCCCGGAAATCCACACCTCTCCACAATGCAAGCAACATTGCCTTCTCAGACCCTGGAACTCAAACAATGGCCTGGCTGGCTGAGTATTCTGGGAATGGCCTGTGAGTGCAACTCGGGAGCCTTCCTTTATCCACCAAAGGAAAGATATTAATCTTGTGATTGTGACTTCTTTTTCTTTTTTTGATCCTGGATATTTGATTTTTAATGAACTCATATCCCTGTATACACATGGATGTGGGAGGAGAATAAGGATTAAGAAAATGTAGAATGCTGTAGAGGAGATTGGCAGCTCTCAGATACATGGAAGACAAATCTGGATGAAGCATTTTTTTTCTCTTAGTACATGGAGGCTAAGGTGGAGGTGGAGGGCAGAGAGACGTGAGGTAATAATAAATTCTGTTGAGATCACCATGATATATTGACTACCACGTGGAAATGCTCTGTAGGCAATTAGAAATGTGATACTGAGTTCAAGATCACGGTCAAGATTAGAGAATAGATTGGAAATTATACAAATAGAGTCGATAATTGAAACCAGGAAATTTGGAAAGTTTCCTGTAAAAGAGAAGAAAGGGCATTAAAGAGTCTATCATTCTATCACATTAAAAATTCAAGAATTTACAAACCTCAAACAGGCATAGAAAATAACAAAATATCAATTTACTTTGTATAGGTTGTGGATAAATATACCTCCTTACCTAGTTTCACAATACATATTTTAATACCATATCTATTAGCCAATGGCTACTGCTAGTACTAGTACTATTATGATTCATTATACCACAGCTGCTACCTTATCACCATTATGTGTACTATGCTTTGTTAAACTAATGCATATTGAAAGCTATAAACTTTATATTATTTACATTAAAAGTGTTTAAGTTGTGAAGGCCCATAAGAGATTATTATACGGTAAGACAATATTGTAAAAGAGACAAATCTACTGAGGTTAAATTTTCGTCAATACATGAACAACTTGTCCATCCATTTGCAGGTAAATTTCATAATTTCGTCTTTTCTGACAGCTACATTGTATTTCATAGTGTAGATGAACCACAGTTTCTTTAGCCAGTCCCTGTTCTCAGATATTTAGGTTGTTTCCAGATTCTAGCCATTGTGAATAGCCCAGAGATGAATAAAGAAGTACAGATAGTGTTTCTGCTATGTGTTTTTAAGTCTCTTGGGTATATTCCCAGTAGTGCTATTGCTGGATCAAATGGGAGCTCAGTATCTAGTTTTCGGAGGAATGCCATATTGTTTTCCAAAAGGCTGGACCAGTTGACACTCCCACCAACAGTGGATAAAAGTCCCTTTTCCCCCACATCCACGCAGGCAACGGTTGTTCTTGCTGTTATGAATGTGTGCCAGTCTCTGTGTTGTGAGATGGTACCTCATTGTTGTTTTGATTTGCATCTCCCTGATGATTAAAGATGAAGAGCACTTTTTCAAATTAGTCAGAAGGAAAAGGACAGATATAGAATGGCTGCATTCATTAATAGGATATAAATAGATACCAGTGTTTTACTAAGTGTGGGAAATGGTAATGGCAGATTAAAACTCACCATTGAATATACACAAAGAGACTTAAGTGATAAACTCTAAATATCTGCAGGGCTAGCCACAATGTGTAAAAAGAAGAGGGAGAGAGATGCAGAGACAGAGAGAGAAAAAAGAGAGAGAAAGAGAGGAAACGGGGCTACCTGCTATTGAGGCAGCCTGGGGGTGGGCGGGAGGGGTGGGATACATTGGTGGTGGAAATGGGGCACTGGTGGAGGAATGGGTGCTGGAATACTGTATTACCAAGAACCAATTATGAACTCCTTTGTAATTGTATGTCTCATGGTGGTATAATAAAATTTTTTAAAAAATTAAAAAACAAAAAAATACATGAACAACTTAATGCAAAAGGCAAAACTGTCATATTTTTCACATGGCCAATACTGAACATGTTATCGTGTTACAGGTATTTGTGCATGCTCATCTGTGTGCACAAAATGTGATCTGTGCTGAGGTGTTATCTAGATAACCATAAAAATAGGTGATCAGCGGCTGGAAAGATAGTATAGCAGTTAAAGCACTTGCCTTGCACACAGCCAACCCTAGTTTAATCCCCTGAATTGCATATTGTCCTCTAGGCACTTCCAGGAGTGATCCCTGATACAGAGCCAGGAATAAGTTCTGAGCACCACCAGATTTGGCCCCACAACTAAAAGTATAAATTTATGTATATGTGATCAAAGTATGTAAATATTTTTCTATTCTTTTGTTGGATGAATATAAATGCTCTTATTAGCTGGAGAAATAAGAGGAATTGAAAGAGCTATGCTTGGAATATCACGCCTCACTCAAGTGAAAGAAGAAACCAGAACTCCGACCTCCATCGCTGTTCCAGAGTCAGGGACGCTGTCGCGGTTGCCAAGGCATCGAAAATCAGATGGACTGGACATGTAATGCGATTTGGAGACAACCGCTGGACTAGAGCTGTTAGTTACTGACTGGATCCCAAGGGATGTCAAAAGGTCACGTGGCTGCCCACCTACAAGATGGTCAGACTTCTTTGTCAAGACCCTGAACGAACGGTTTGAGGCTCTTTGTATTCCTGAAGCAACCAGATGCCATTGGGCTACACTGGCACGTGATAGGGTCAAATGGAAATACTACTGGTGCCCACTCGAACAAATCAATGAATAACGGGATGTCAAGTGATCAAGTGATCAAGAACTGGAGAAAAAATTATTTCCAGCCTGTGGGAATTGCCTTCTGATCCTGAGAGGAAGATGCTAAATAAAATGATGGAATTTTGTGCAGAGCAAGTTAAGTGGTGGTGGGAGTTAGGCAGGAAGCATAACAGGGGAAGCAGCACAGGTCTGATGACTGGGCTTCATATCTAAAAGGGGTGGTGATAGAAGATCCTATGGAGAAGGCAGCATTTCAAGATAGTCTTTACAGTTTGCAAGACAAACAAACCCAGAGACCTGAATAATAGAACTTAAGACTAAGGAAATTCAGGGTGTGGAAGGAAGAGTCAGTGTTGGAGGAATTGACTCACTGTGGAAAAATCGGTGCTAACAACTCTGCACCTCTGTGAAGCAATAGCTCTGATATTATTGTAAGCAATGATGCCTCCATACATTTTTTTAATAACAAAAGTTAAAAGATGGACTAGAGAGATAGCACAGTGGATTGGGGTTTTGATTGCACTCAGACAACCAAGGTTCATCCTCTGGAACCCCATATGGTCCTCTGAGCACTGCTAGGAGTAATTTCTGAATTCAGAGCCAGAAGCAAGTCCTGGGCAACACTGGTTGTGACCCCAAAACAATAAAATGAAAGTATAAAGAAGGGCCTGAAGACTGGGAGCCACATGAATCTGTAGGGAAAATTATCCTTCAGCTCCTTCTAAATCGTATAGTCTTCTGTGGAGTTAGAGCACTGAAGGGTCTGGGAAGAGGAGCACCAGGTTCTGATTCATGATCTCTGCAGGATCTCTCTGTCTCTGTCTCTCTGTCTCTGTCTCTATCTGTGCCAACAGTGAGCGGGATAAAATCCTCTGTCACCACTCATCTACAGAAGGCTAATCTCCAAGGTCTGTTAGTTATCATGTAACTCAACAGCAGCCACAAACAACCCCATCAAAGAACAGAGACAGGAGCTGTGCAGACGCAAGAGAAGGCATGCAGATGGAGCAGGCATATGGAAAAGGTACAGATATTCAGAAAAGCTGTGGGAAAGAAGAAGAAAGAGAAAGGGGAAAAAAAGGAAAAAGTTAAGAGAAACAGGAAAGAGGAGAGGTTGAGAAGAAGCTTTGGAAGAGGAGAGAAAGAACTTTTCCATAAAAAAAAAAATTCAAATGTTGCCTGGAACATTCAAAGGCCTTGTTTTTTGTTTTGTTTTGGTTTGGTTTGGTTTTTGGACATAAGAAGATATATCCCTACAAATGCATAATATACAGAAACACAGATGACCTTTCAGTTCCACTCTTCCTAATGAGATCAGATCTAGAACTGAACTGAGAGTCTAACACTTCCAGGCAGAATTGGGTGTTTGAGTGTCTTACCTTTTGACTCTCAGTAACTTGCCAGACCACTTATTTTCTATTTTAAAGAACCCCAAAAAAATTGGCATCATCATCAAGCATCAAATCCAGGAATGTGTGTTGCTAAATGAGCATAAGCAGTTTGCATCTGGGTCACTTCAAAAGAAGACCAATGGTTTTATTTTAGGGGGAAGGCAGAGTAAACAATAGCCATATAGTGACTTAATTGAAGCAAAGCCAGCATGGTGATTTGGTCAAAATGGAAAAACAACGGACCTGGTTTTATTCATATGGCCAAATTGAACAGAGATGAACCAAATTATTTGTATACTTTTCAATTAGTTTTCATCCACGCTAGGTTTAATTTTAGCATGACTTTGAGGAGTGTATCCCTCTGTGGTTATTTTAGAAGGGGTATCTATCAAAAACAGTGCTTATGCTCCTGGTTGTGAGATTATGAGACATTCTTAAAATGATGTGAAATTCCTACTACATAAAATTAGCAGTGCATTTTTATACTAGTTCCTTTCAGCGATACTTGAATCATTATGACATGTAAACAGCACTAATTTTTTACAATGCCACATGTGGAAAACATTTTGTGTCCCCAAAAGACTGGAATATCATGATGTGAAGCATAAATTATGCCTTCAAGTATTTTCGTGAAAATTTTGTATGAAGTCATATATAGCATAATGAAAACAACAACATAGACTATCATGGATCACTAAATATACTGATGATTGCAATGAACTGGAATCATAAGCTCATTGAGACTTTGACTTTTCAAGGACTTTCAAGCCCACCCCATCCCTACTGCCACCTGTGTAAGGCTTTACAGATATGTGTACATAAGTAGAAAGTGTAATATTTAAAATTATTTATTTATATTAAATCACCATGAGGTAGACCATTACAAAGCTGTTTATGATTGCCTTTCAATCATACATTGTTCCGATATCTATCCTTCCACTGGTGCACATTTCCTAACACCAGTGCTCCCAGTTTCCCTCCCCTGCCTCCATGCCAGGTGCTCTCTCTCTCTCTCTACTCTCTCTCTCTCCTCCCTCCTTTCCTCTCCCTCTCCATACATCACATCATTTCTTCTCTTCTTTTGTGCAGTGTTGTTTGCAATACAGACAACAGAATACAGAAGTGCTATAACTCTTTACCTACTTACTTTTAGGAAGTAAGATTTTAGGAAGTGTGATTTTAGACCTCAGTTTTCAACCATAAACTGGTGGAAATCCCACTATGCTGAGATTTCTTACTAGTTTAAAAGACTATAGAATTTTTAGTTCAAGAACTCTAGAATTTTTATTTAACATATTAGACTTGAAAACAAGTATACAAAATACTATCATAAATAATACATTTTTAATTTTTGCCTTTGTGGTCTGTGAACTATTTCTCTCATTTTCACCCAGACCCAAGGGTAAAAAAGACTGAAACCAGTGGATTAGATGTTATCATGCTTAACCTGTGGCATTTGAAGTTTATTCCAAAGCCAAGTAGATTTTATCATTTGATAGATGCTACTTCTTGCAGGTCTCCTGTGCACGAAGCACACTATACTAGTGATACTAAGTTGAATGAGAGTTGAGTTCAGTTTCTTCTAGACTACTCTTTTTATAGCTTAAATAATGATATTTATTAATATCTCTATATGTGTATATATGAACTTTCTTCTTGAACCAATGGAACTAATCATTTGTTTTAGAAACAGTGTACTTCTGACCACTATACCTTCAATTAACTTTACTTCCCAGTAATCAAAGTAAGAAGGAAATAAAGAATCATGTAAAGATTATGGTGGGTCAGAGCAATAGCTCAGTGGGGAGGGCATTTGTTTTGCATGCAGCTGACCCAGGTTTGAAGCCCAGCATCCCATATGGTCCCCCCAAACACCACCAGAAGTAATTCCTGAGTGCAGAGACAGAGTAAACCCCTGAGCACTACCAGGTGTGACCCCAACAGGAAAAAATAAAGTATGCAATAGCCTAACAGCTAAGAAGTTTACATTAAACATGAGAAAGAGATGCTGAGAAGTTTCATGTGTCTTCCCAGGCTTAGAGTTCTCTTGTTTTTACTTATAAACTAGACTCCCTCAAAATGTGGCTTCAACAAAATGCTAACTTAACTCCCTTCACAAACCCACCCAGAGCCCCAGATAACATTTCTTATTGTTCTCCTGACTCAGAATACTTGTTCTTGACATGAACCTTGTTCATATGAAGAGATCAGAGATATATTGTGGTATTCATGTGTGGAGGAAGGAAATGCATAAATGACCATTATTTACTTTTAATTTGTTGCTATGGAAATGAAAGGTATTACCCTTGATATTTATTTAGGTTCTAAGTCAGTGTTCCATGAAAATAATGATTCAGTTATTAACAACAAAGTTTTATGAACAGGAAAAAAAGAAAAACAATGAAGAAAATAACCTCCCCAGCTAAAATAGAAATTTATCACAAATGTTGACAGTCACTGGGCACAGAATTTTGGCATATAAACAAAGTGGGTTTGATTCATGCCTGCCAGCCCAGAGGATGAAAATTATGATGTGTACATAGCATGGAGTTATGTGAAAATCACTTGTCATCCCCAATAATAATTACTTGCTCCCTGACCATGTGGAACTTGTCTGTCCACTCTGGTCATGTCCTTTTCTGATCACTCTCCTGCTCTCAACTCTGGTAAGAGGTACTTGTTGCTGGACAAGGTCATCAGGGGTTCTGACTGGGCCACCCTTCCCTTCCAGCATGAATGGGCCTTCTCAGTGCTCTCTGCTCTGGAAATGCATTGTTTGTGTGTGAACGTAATGCCATTTTATATCAGACAATCCAGGTTTATGCCTCCTGATGCATTGTCCTTCCATCTTAGCATTTCTCCATTGTTAAAAATTGTTTAAAAACAAAGTGTTAATGTTAAAAATGAGCCCAAAGGTTGGCCACCATGGCTTGGATGAGCCTCTACTCTAGCCTTGCTTTTGCAAGGCTTTGTTTAGCAGGGAATTGTTAGTTCTTTCTTCAACATACTATGAAATCTGAAAGTTGATCATAAGGAAATCTCTCATTTTTCATCCCTTATATTGTATGAGTATAATTAACACCTGTCTTTTAAGACTAACAGATAGGTCGCTCACTGACTAAATGGACAACACTCACTCATTCTTAGAAGTATCCAGTGATGTGCTGCTCACCTGTTTCAAATTAATCATGAATAGATGGCCAATTTAATGTGCTCTGTCTTATAAGCTGTCACTCTGAGAGATGTTTGAAGGAGAGCATGCATATGTATGAAAGATTTATTATTAATCTCCATTTAGCTGATTTTTCTCTGCCTGTAACCAGTCTTTTAGAGAGAATATTGCTTCAATTAGAAACATTGTGGTTTATAGAAAAAATAATGATTTTTAATTTATTAGCTATAATATGCAACTGTTAAAATATTGAAGGCATGTTTATGAAAATATTAAACCCATTGAAATAATTATATTCTTCACTGAAATACTGATGACATAGCATGAGAATCAGATTTTCCAGGGAGCATTAAAATAAAAAGAAAATGACACCAATATAAATTTTTTATAGTATGCAGTATACATGCTGTTGTTAATTTATAGAAATAATTTTGTTTTTGAAGTGTTTCTGAATGGAATTATTTTATAAGAATACTAATGTGACAATTTAGGGTAAAATACTTTGAAACTTATAAGCTTAGTTTATTCTACCAATTCTTCCTCATGAAAAGTGTTTCCTAATGTTAAAGAAAATTATATAGTTAGTCTAACAGTGGGCATAAGTTGAGTAGTTTTGATGCAGAGATGTCATGGTGAATTTGTTTGGTCAATAAATTTCCCCACAATTTGAACTGAGGCAAGCAGCTTGGAATAAGGCCTTGTGGGTTCCCTCTGCCTATTATAGAAGAAAATCTAGCAAGTGATTAAAACACTGTGCCTCAGTTTCCTTGTATATGTCATACGCAAATATGGTGACCATCTGCTAATATGGGAAAGCCTACTAATCAGAACTAAGTGAGCACTTACTATAATAATTGGCATGTTTCAATTAATTGCCTGGACATATGCAAATAAAACCTTAAATTGTTAAAGGTGTCTAGCAGCTGCCTAGCACTTTAGCACCCATTTGTGTCTGATGTTTTTCGTGCCATTTATGTCTGATGTTTTTCGTTGTCTCCCAAAGGCTATGAATCATTGCCAATGAATAAAAATAAAATAAGTGAATTAAAGGGACAAGTATTTGTTTTGATAATCAAAGTTGTTATAAGTCACAGAACAGACTTTTCCAAATGCACTAATAATGTTCCTGTGCCCAAACCCGAACTAAACACACAGTCTCCATCCGCTAGTCTTTACCCCTGGAGCTTTCCAAATGCCATAGTGCAAGTAAAGCTTCCAGCATGTCACCCACAAAATGAACTAATAGAAAACATGAGGATAATTTATTTGGGGTCTGAATATACAAACTTCAGAGCTTCATAATTCCCATACGTGATGCAGAGGAACAAAGCACTCATTAACATCACTTGCCAGATAAACAACGGCACGCTATTCCTTCTTGGCTGTTTTTTCAAACATGTTTTTGTGTGAACAGTATGAAGACTAAGTATATATTCAAAGCACTCTCTTTTACAGATCTATTAGCAATTCTCAATTTTCAGTAAATTTCCAAGCTCAGGATAGACTTACTCTCTCCTCCATCATGGTATTACATCAACACACTGAGATTACAAATGACCCTTTTAGGAGCTGGAGTGATAATGAAGCTGGTAGAATGCTTGCCTTGCATACTGCTGACCCAGGTTCAATCCCCTACACAAAATACTGTCCCCTGAAATCTGCTATCAGTAATCCCTAAATTCATAGCCAGAAGTCAGTCCTGGCAGAGCCAGTTGTTGTCCATAAACAGACAAAAATCTTGACCTTTTTAAAGGGTATTTTCAACAGAAGAGATTAAGAGTAATGAGTTCATTAGAAGGGTTGAAGTCTGTGTACCTCAAGTACTGATTGTTATTCTTTATGGATGATAGCATTTTTAGGAGATTCATTATGTCAAATACAGATTTTTATGATTCCTCTTATCTAAAAGCATGGCATATACAAACACACTCAATTAAGAGAGGACAGCATGGATTTCTATATAAAACGCCAGTAAGTTCATTACCACTATGACATCCCTCATTATTCTTCAACTTTTGGATACAATTATTTGGTCATTTTACTTTGTCTAGGAAAAATATTACCTGTTTCTTCATTAGGAATAAGCATAAAAGATTTATAGCTTGTGCACAAGATAAATTCATGTTTTAGAAAAGCCCTGGGCAACAGCAAAGAAACCAGAAGTTGGCATATTATGAAGACTGCCAAACTCTAGATTAAGAAAGTCTTTCTCCTTGTTATTGATGTTTATCCTTAGGGCTTTTTTCTTTCTTTTTTTTAACCCCCAACAGCTTTTACTTATGGTTTTCATTTATGATCACAAAACAAAACATGACTACATGGTAAAACATTAGGCAAGGACCATATTAATAGTTTTTGGAAGGGAACAATTAAATTTAGATACTGGATGAGGTATGTTATATAAAATCACACACACAAATAATTAAATATCATATTAAGTACAAAATGCATATTTTATAAAGCTATATTAAAGTAAATTTATAGTCCAAAATTATATTCATCAAGAAACTTTAAATTAGTTTGTCCCTGTAGATTATTGGAAGACGCATTTAGAACTTTCCAGATATTCTCAAAAACCAAACCACATAAATTGGACCAAAGAGAGAATATAGTGGGTTTCAAGCAACTGACACAGATTTGAGCCTTGCTAGATGTGATCCCTGAGCACAGAGCCAGGAGTAAGCCTTGAACACTTGCTTGGTGTGATCTTGAAAAGAAAAATAAGAAATAACAAAAAAGTGTAAATCATTAAGTAGAGCTTTTAAATAATACATCAAGAGATTATGTCCAATGCATCAATTAGCTGACTAAAATATTTTAAAATGTCATATATCAGGACTTCAGAGATAGTATAGTGGTTAAGGTGCTTTGCATGAAGCCACTATGGTTTGATTCCCTAGTACTGCATATTGTACCCTGATACCTGCCAGGAGTGATCTCTGAACACAGCCACACATAGCCCTTAATAACAAAAACCACTTACATCACTTGTATCATTTGTTTTCCCGTTATTCATCGATTTACTCAAGCAGACACCAGTAACATCTCCATACGTCCTGTCATATGCTAGGCATCTGCTCTTTCCAAGGGCATCTGCTCACTCCAGGAACATAAAGAGCCTCAAACCATTCCATCAGGTCATGGGAATGAGGTCTATAATTGTTACTGGTATTTGGCATATCAAATACAACTCAGGTAGCTTGCCAGGCTCTGCCTTGTGGGTGGGATACTCTTGCAGTTGCCTCTCATCTCATGCATTTATTAATGAACCACGTGGCCACTTTGCAGCCGAGTGAGCTGGGCTTGTAATCAGCTCTTCTGCTGACTGGAGTTCTGACGAGCTAGGGAGTCTGATGTGGAGAATGGCAGCCCTCACGGTATGGGGGTTTCGCTGGCTTCTTGCGAGACTGCTGGGATGCAGGCCAGGGCTAGAGCCCTCCTTTCCTCCTGAGGAATGACAAAATATAAAGAAAAAATTTCATATGTTTTTGCATATATACACAATCACATAAACTCCATAGCCAGACAGGCATTCTCTGAAACCCATTCAGAAGAGGCCAAATGTATCTATCAGTTATGACTTTGTGGAAAATAAGAGAGAAAAGTGAAAGATCAGTGGAATGTTGAGAAAATGCTACTAAGAAATAGAAAGACCTACCTCAGTGGTTACTGCCAGGAAGACTGAGACTTGACAAATTTAACACTTGAAATAATTGTTCAAAAGTAATAGGAACTAGGGGCAGGGATTGGGGTGGAAATTAGACAAGAGGCAGTCATGAGGACAAGAATGAAATATTTGAAAGGGGCATAACTCCTCAGAAAGTTCATTCATTGAAAAGATGATAGCAAAATGTGGAAAGTATAGATCCTGAAAGAATAAAAAGACAATTTTCTAAATAGGCATATAACAGGGCTTGGGTGATGTTTTTTTTTTTGGTTCTGCCTTTTTTTTTAATTTTTATTATACCACAGGAAACATACAATACAAAGGTGATCATAATTGGTTCTGGTAATACGTATACAGCACCCATCCCTCACAGTGCCCCACCACCAAGTCCCCACCCTCTGCCACCCCATGCTGCCTTAATACAGGTACCCCCGTCTCTTCACTGTCTCTGATTCTTGCTTTATTTTACTCATTGCTAGCCCTAGGTATTTAGAGTTTATCATTAAGTCTCTGTGTATATTCAGGTGAGTTAACGCCATTACCATTCCCACATTTAGTAAAACACTGGTATCTATTTATGTCGTATAATGAAGCAGTCATTCTATATCTGTCCTTTCCTTCTGATAATTCACTCAGTGAGCTCCAGTCCCTCCATTTGCAGGTAAATTTCATAAGTCATCTTTTCTGACAGCCGCATAGATCCATATGTAGATGAACCAAGTTTCTTTAGCCAGTCCTCTCGGGTTAGGTTGTTTCAGATCTAGCATATGAAGCGGGTGAATAAGAGTAAATAGTGTTCGCTAGGTTTCGGTCGGGTATATCCAGGAGTGCTATGGATAAATGGGAGCTCAAATCTAGTTTTCGGAGGAATGCCAATTGTTTCCAAGGGCGGACCAGGGCCAAAAGGGAAGGTTCCAGTGTTCTTGTGTTTGGTGTGCGTCTCTTGGTGTGGTGGTCCCAGTTTGATTTGCACTTGGTTTAAAGGGCTGGAGCATGATGTACATGCTGGAGCCTCAGAGTTAATCCCTGGGAACAACATGGTTCCCCCAACCATGGGGTCAATTTAGCACTAAGTTGACCCCAGAGGGAATTCCAATTAGCCTATTTAAGAATCCATGGGTCACTCAAGGAAGAGAGTATTCTTTAAGCAAGAATTGCAATACAATAAGCAAAGCTTTCTCCCTGGTTAGCAAATATTTTCCTTGCTAACCAAAATGTATGCTGTCACAGGATATTTGATCAAAAAAGTAGAGGTTTTGTTTTGTTTAAATTTTTTTTTTTTAGTTTTTGGATTACACTCAGCAGTACTCAGGGATTTCTCCTGGTTTTGCAGTTAGGGATCACTCCTGATGGGTAATCATATATGAGGATTGAACCTGGGTAGGCTGCAAGCAAGGCAAGCACCCTACACACTGTACTATCCCTCAGGTCTCAGAACATAAGAGTTTTAAATACAAGATATTGAAACATTACTGGATAAACATTGTTTTTACTGGTTTTGGTGTATTGAATGGGCTGGACATGTAATGAGACTTGAAGATGACCACTGGACTAGAGTCGTTACCAATGGGATCCCACAGGACATCAAAGGATCACATGGCCGCCCACCTACAAGATGGTCAGACTTCTTCGTCAAGACCATGAATGAACAGTTTGAGGCTCTTCATATTCCTGGAGCAAGCAGATGCCATTGGGCTACACTGGCACGTGACAGGGACAAATGGAATATTAGTGGTGCCCACTTGAGCAAATCAACAAATAATGGATGTCAAGTGATAAGTGATTGAAACATATAATGTCAGTAAACATGGAGGCAAAAAAAATTACCAGAAAGAATGTTCCTGATATAGAGGGTAAGCAGCAATGATCCTAATATAGTTGAAATCCTGAAATAATAAAATCATAAAGTAGAATGTAGCTAATATTTAAAACTATAATTTAAGAAAACATACCAGAAAACTATAATTAAAAAAATACTAGAGGAAGTATGATGGTAGACCATTAAGGGTTCAATAGCTACTGCTTTCCAGATTAGAAAGAAATATTTCGGAGGTAGGGAGAGTGGACAGCAGTGATACCTTGCATCCCTGCATCTGAGGGAACAATACATTTTGGGCCCTTCATTGAACCTGTGTCCTCGTTAACCAAGATGCACTGGTGGATACCTGAGCTTCTTGAGCATCACTTGAGCAACACATGCACTTTCTTTTTGTTCAAAAGTAAAGATATACAAACATTAATATCTTCACTAGATCACTAGACATCCCGTTGTTCATCAATTTCCTCGAGCGGGCACCAGTAACATTTCCATTTGACCCTGTCACGTGCCAATGTAGTCCAATGGCATCTGGTTGCTTCAGGAATATGAAGAGCCTCAAGCTGTTCATTCAGGATCTTGACTAAGAAGTCTGACTATCTTGTAGGTGGGTGACCACGTTATCATTTGATGTCTCATGGGATCCAGTTGGTAACGGCTCTAGTCCAGTGGTTGTCTTAATTAATATCTTAAGTAGGTAAAATATTTTATACAATTATAGTTAAATGTCAAACCCAAAATATGTATTACCGTATATAAAGGATCATAGGGGTGAACTTCTGTGAGTAAATGACATTTTTTTAAATGTACAGATTACTGCTTGGGACCTGTATTGAAAAGGAAGTGATAGACAAACAGGTAAGGTGTTTGCCTTGCATGCATATGACCCAGGTTCGATCCCCAGCATCCCATATGGTCACCGACCACCGCCAGGAGTAATTCCTGAGTACAGAGCCAGGAGTTACCCCTGAGCATAGCTGGGTGCACCCAAAAAGCAAAAAAATAAATAAATAAATAAAGAACATTTAAAAAAAGAAAAAGGAGGATTCTTGCATTGTTAGCAAAATACCTCTTCACAGTGTGATTTTTAAAAATCACCTCTTGTTTTCACATTTGCATCAAAAAGATCTTAATCAAATGTGCTAGAAGTGATTATGTAAGTACAAGACATCCAGACCAAAATGGTTTGATTCCCGTGATCATTCTAAAAAGAATGAAAGTGCATGTGTTCAAATGTGGAGGTTTTTATTGTCATAATTCAGCACCACCTGACTAAAGTGAGTAAAAAAGAAAAAACAATAATTTACTGTCACTTCAAAGAAATATGAGTTTAGAGCAAGAAGGGAAATATGGCGGACACATTAAGGAAAGTTATGATGAAAAACAATATCAGTCAAATTGCAGTTTGCACATAATTCAGCCAGCTTCCTTCTTTTCATCATCAGATTTGCATTCTTTAAAACTGTAACTTTGCAAAATGATGAAGTCTTTCCATTATTCATCTTTGCCACTGTCTCGGAATTAAAAGGCTTATTGGTGACAAATAGCCAATTAATCATGGTTTTATGACAACCATAGCTGTTATAAAACATTCCTAGAAAGTACACCCTTTTGTTAGATCAAAACCTTTTGAATGTGCTTTATCATACTTTGAGACTGTGATGATAGATTATTGTTCTTTCTGGAGAGGAACAAAAATATACAAGTTTTATAGCATCCATTGCTGATGGTTGCAGTCAAATTTTTTTATTGTTTATTTTGTAAATTAGTCTTCTGTTGCCTGTTTTATCATTTGAAAAGCATGACTGTAGCTCATTCTTTAGTCATTCAGACACATTTTAAAATTCTGGATTGTTCCCATGTGCTTAGAACAAGAAATTTAAATAAAGTCATAAGCTGGACATATGGCAAATATACACACAAGGTAATGTTTGAAACTAGTTATATCCAAGAGAGAGGAACTTAGTGATCCCTGACCACAGAGCTATGAACTATGAGTATAGCTTGGGGGAAGAGAGAAAAAGAGAGAGAGAGGACACAGAGAGAGATGGAAAGAAAATTATAACATCTGTATCACTGTATCACTGTCTTCCCGTTCATCATTGATTGGCTCAAGCGGGCACCAGTAACATCTCCATATGTCCTGTATCATGCTAGTAGAGCCCAAGGGCACCTGCTTGCTCCAGGAACATAAAGAGCCTCAAACCATTTCATCAGGTGATGGGAATGAGTTCTAAAATTGTTACTTGTGTTTGGCATATCAAATACAACATGGGTAGCTTGCCAGGCTCTGCCGTGCAGGGTAGCATACTCTTGTAGTCATCTCTAAATCCAGAATTTATTGAAAAACCGCGCAGCCGGGCAGTGATAGGCTGGTCTGCTGGGTGGAGTTTTGACGAGAGGGAAGTCCGGATGTGGAAAAAGGAGGCCCTCATGGAGTGGGGCTCGTCTGGCTTGTTGCAAGGCTCTGCTTGGGTGGTGGACCAGGGCTAGAACCCGCCATCCCTCCTGGGCACCTCCCTGAGCAGCTGGGCACAGGGAGAGCCAGTAGCAGCTCTGCCCCATGTCTGAGTCTCTGGATCAGCATACCTGAGCTGGATTTAAAAAAGACTGCTGCAGGGTGGATCTCTATGAGCCTGGCTGTGATAGGCTGGTCTGCTGGGTGGAGTTCTGACTAGAGGGAAGTCTGGATGTGGAAAATGGAGACCCTCATGGAGTGTGGGTCATCTGACTTATTGCAAGGCTCTGCTGGGGTCATGGGCCAGGGCTAGAACCCGCCATCCCTCCTGGGCACCTCGTGAGCGGCTGGGCACACATCTAAGTTGCATTAATTAAAATTTTCAGAAACCTCTCCAACTCATTGTCTATACCCAGGCCCAGTTGCCAGTGCTCTTAAGAGAGAGGGCTTAGTCCAATCCATAAAAGAGAGTTGTTGTTTTTATACAGTCATTTTTGAAAATACATCATTATCTGTTGAATAATTCAAAATTTCTAATTGGCTATAATTTCTACTTAGTGACTTCAAAGAAAATATTTTAAAACCGCAGCCATTATCCTTTAGAAAGTAAAAGAACTTTGAGAGTTTATTTATTCCCAGATCACTTGGGCATAAAGTCTGAAGAAACCCACTATACAACTTCCTCACAAGATAAAATTTAAAGATAACATAACACTTCACACCATCAAAAAATAGTGCATGTATAAAAGATTGGAAATAGTACATGCTAGCAGGTATGTGGTTAAAAAAGGAACTCTCCTACACATCCGGTGGAACTGTTGTGTGGTTCAACTTCTTTAGAAACCTGTTTGGAGACTACACAAAAATACCACAAATGGAACATGTGTCTGGCCAGCAATTATGCTTCTGGGTATCTACCCGAAGAATACAAAAACATGAATCCGGAAAGACACATATACACTTCAGTTCATCACAATGCTATTTAGAATAGCCAAAATCTGGAAACAGTTCAAGGGCCTCACAACAGATGAGTGGAGAAAAAAATTGTCACCCATATGCATAATGAATATTATTTACTGTGAGAAAAGATGAAAATTTTCAGTTTGTTGCAAAAGTTGGGTGGTATTGGAGGCTATCATACTAACGGAAGTGAGTCCAAAGTAAAAGGTAAATATCAGATGATCCCATTCATCACTGTATCACTGTCTTCCTGTTGTTTATCGATTTGCTCAAGCAGGCACCAGTAACATCTCCATACGTCCTGTCACAAGCAAGTGTAGCCCAAAGGCATCTGCTTGCTTCAGGGCCAGCACGAGCCTCAAACCATTCCTCAGGTCATGGAATTGAGATCCATAATTGTTACTAGTTTTTGGCTTAACAAATAAAACATGGGTAGCTTGCCAGGCTATGCCATGCAGGTGGTATACCCTTAGTAGAAGGCTCTCATCTCGAGCATTTACTGATGAAACTTAAAGGGGAAAGATCAGGTTTTCTCTTGGATGGAGCTCTGAGGAACTACTGGAGTCTGGATATTGAGAATGACTGACCAAGTGATGTGTGCGTTGCTCTGGCTTCTTGCTAGGCTTACTGGGATGATGGGTAGCAGTTAGAACCTGTCTAGAACTGTATACAATGTATATATGTGAAAGATCCTGGGAAGGAACTTATCCTAAAATTAGTATTATCTAAGAATGTCGCGTGGCTGCTTGTGGCCACGTGCCAAGGGAGCTGTGGGTCTGGAGTGGTTGGGTCTCTCTTCCAGGGCAGCTGTCATGGAGGCGGAGGAAAGGGCAGAGGCCAAATCTCTGCTCTGAGTCTGGCCAGCGTGGTCTCCCCCTCACATGTGTGAGCGAACCCTTGCAGCAATGTTGGACTCGGCCAGAGGCTGGCCAAGCCCCTTACCGGGAGGTCAGCTCCATGGGTTGCTTCCACGTGGGTCTGGCCAAGCAGCTCAGCTGTGGGTCTGGAGTGGATGGATCTAGATCTCTTCTGGGGTTGCAGAGGAGCTGTGAGTCTGGCGTGGGTTGGTCTCTCTCATCCACTCCATACCCACAGCTGCATTACTTGGCCGGCCCCACGTGGGAAGCAACCCATGGAGCTGACCTCTCAGTAAGGGGCTTGGCCAGCCCCTGGCCGAGTCCAATATTGTTCCAAGGGTTTGCTCACACATGCAGGGGAGAGACCACACTGACCGAACTTGGAGGCGGAGATTTGGGCTCTGCCTTTTCCTCCGCCTCCATGCCAGTTGCCCTGGAAGAGAGATCCATCTCACTCATATGGAGACTATATAAAAGCAAGAAAAGGGATTAGACAAGCTTTAGGGTAAATAAACACTAAGATATGACTAGTAGAAATGAGAATGGTGTCAGCAAGAGGAGGGGCAGGGGGAGGATCATGAGATAATAGAGGAGGATCTGATGTAGAGCTCTGCAAGTATAAAACAAAGACCAGTAGCAATGTAAAGAGAGATTATGATAAACTATGATAAAACTATGTTACCTTAATGAAAAAATTAATACAGAAAGGCATAGTGTAGTTCACCTTATTCAACATAAACTCAGTGCAATGGAAAACCTTTGCTTTCTGAGCTGAAAATCATCTCAGAGAGCATCTTGTCCAACCATCTCCTTTATGGAAGGGTCTCCAGTTTAGGGTTTGAAGTATCCTGTGCTCAGAACATTATTTAAATGTTTTATTAATATGAAATTATTACTGTAACTAAGGAAGACTACCCACAATGTAATAGTAGAGTAATTAAAATTTCAGTTGCCCTCTTGAGTTTCTTGGTGCTATCCACTAGTTTATATAATGTGTATGTGTATTTTTATTTGCTGTAATGGTGAACTAGAAAAATCCCGTTAAGTTTCTTCTAGAAAGTTGCATGGTTTTTTTTTTTTTGCTTTTTGGGTCACACCCGCGGCGCTCAGGGGTTACTCCTGGTTCTGCACTCAGGAATTACTCCTGGCGGTGCTCAGGGGACCATATGGGATGCCGAGGTTGAACCCAGGCCGGCGCAGGCCGGCCACGTAAGCAAATGCCCTACCCTACCCGCTGGGCTATCGCTCCCGCCCAGAAAGTTGCATGTTTGAAATATAGAACTTTGCATCAGATATAAAAAAAATCATTTTAAATTATTTAAAAAAAATAGTAATCTTTGAGAAAACAGTATACTCAAAAATAATTAACCAAGGAAGACTTTCCACTCCCAAACTATACATAATTTAGTTTGTCACTTCACTCACCATCAATATGTCCAAGTCATTCATAGTTTTCGCATGCTATTTGAATTTGAGATACACTTATAATATAGTGGATATTTTACATTAGGATCAATTTACTTTTTCAGTTTTGAGACTGAATAGGGAAGAAAATAAACTAATGTCTGCCTTTTATCTGTCAAGTAGACATTTTTAAAAAATCTATAACCTATTTGCACTAGAACTTCACTAATCAATATGAATCATATAAGAAATTATGGTTCAAATGACACAGTGTAGAAAGTTTAAAATATGTACTGTAGATCAGCATTTCCCTTCCCCCCATTTCTTTTGTCTTTTTTGAGTCACACATGACAATGCTCAGGGCTTACTCCTGGATATACACTCAGGAATTGGTCCTGGTCATGGTCAGGGATGTGAGAGATCGAACATAGGTTAGTTGTAAAAAGGCAAAAATTCTACCAGCTGTACATTTCTCTGGCCCCAACAACAGTATTTCTCAACCAGGGGTCATATGCTCCTGTGGGCCTATAAAATGTTCCAAGAAATCCATCAGTGAAAATCATACAAATGAGGGCCACAGCCTGAGACTAAAGGCCAAGTAGGACATGCCACAGAAATGGAACAGGTTGCAAAAGGGTTACAGTTATTATAGGCTGAGGAACCCTACTACACATCACTTGATCACTTGATCACTTGAATCTCGTTATTCATTGATTTACTCGAGCGGGTGCCAGTAACATTTCCATTGGACCTATCACGTGCCAATGTAGCCCAATGGCATCTGCTTGATTCAGGAATATGAATAACCTCAAACCGTTCCTTCAGGGTCTTGACAAGGAAGACTGACCATCTTGTAGGTGGGCGGCCACGTGATCTTTTGACATTCCGTGGGATCCAGTCAGTAAAGGCTCTAGTCCAGTGGTTGTCTCCAAATCGCATTACATGTCCAGCCCATTTGATTTTCGATGCCTTGGCAAATGAGACAGCATCCCTGATTCTGGAATAGCGACGGAGGTCAGAACTCCAGATTCCTTCTCTCCCTTGAGTGAGGCGTGATATTCCAAGCATAGCTCTTTTGATTCCACTCTGGGAGGCCTGAATAGCATTCTCATCCTGCTTTCCTAGGGCCCAGGTCTCTGAGATGTATGTTAATGCAGGGAGAACGGTGGAGTCAAAGAGATGTGCCCTGAGCCAGGAACATCTATTTTAGCTATTTATTTGATGCTTTTGAAGGCATTCCATGCCGCTCTCTTCCTCGTGCGCAGCTCAGGTTTTAGGTCATTCATCATGTTGACTTCCCGACCTAGGTACACATAACTGCTGCATTCAGAGATGTTTGTTCCATTAAGAGTGAATGGGGCCTCTGGAACTAGTTCATGCTTCATAAACATTGTTTTCTTTGGATTCAGCTGTAGACCTATCTTTCCACATTCTCGGTCAAAAGTCAGCCAGCATTTGTGCCGCTTGGCTAATGTTTGGTGTTATTAGAACGATGTCATCAGTGAAGCGGAGGTGGTGTAGTTGCCGGCCATCTATCTTCACTCCCATTCCTTCCCATTCTAATTGTCGCATGGTATTCTCGAGGGTGGCGCTGAAGAGTTTTGGTGAAATGGTATCACCCTGTCGAACCCCTCTTTTCACATTAATGATCACTTCTTTGTAGAAAAGTGAGATCCTAGTGGTGAATCCATAATACAGCTCACGAAGGATCTTGATGTATTGGGTTTGAACACCCTGTTTGGCTGGGGCTTCGATGACTGCTTCAGTCTCCACAGAATTAAAGACTTTCTGTAAATCAATGAACGTGAGACAGAGCGGCATCTTGTACTCCCTACAAACCTCAATGAGCTTGGTTACTGTGTGGATATGGTCGACTGTGCTGAATCCTTTCCGGAAGCCAGCTTCCCTCGTATGGTTGTCATTCATCTAGTGTTCTTCCAATCCTGTTCAGGATGACTTGTGTAAACAGCTTGTAGATGACGGTCAATAGGCAGATGGGGTGATAGTTGCCAATGTCGTGAATGTCTCCCTACTTGAACAGTAGAACTGTCCTGCTGGTTTTCCATTGGGAGGGTACCTTGCATTCAGACAGGTAGCATGTGAAGAGCCGAGCTAGTGTATTGATGAGTACCGACGGCAGATTCTTCAGGTGTTTGGGTCTGACTTTGTCTGGGCTGTTCCCTTCTTTACCGACGAGATGGCATGTCAGATTTCAGAAGGGAGAACGTTGGGAATGACATATCCATCCTGTGAATTTGGTATGTGGGCTGTGGATGTGGCTATTAAAGAGATTTTAGTAGAAGTCCTGGATAATCTTCTCCATTGCCTTTCTGGAAGATGTGATAGATCCATCAGGGCGTCAGAGGGCAGTCATCTTGGTCTTATAGTTGGCGAAAGACAGGCGGGCAGTGCAAATGCTTTTCCCAGCTTCTGCTGCATCTTCCAGTATTTCTGCTCTTCTATCTTTGAGGTCTTCTTTTATCGCTTCTCTGTACCGTTTGGAAAGCTTGGATGTTAGCATTTGGTCTCCTGAGGCTCGCGCCTTGCCACGTTGGCGAATGAGCTCGAGAGTTTCTGAAGACAGACGTCCTTTTGTGTCTTTCTCTCTCTCAGCATTCTTCGCATAATCATGGAGGTGCTGAACTAGTCGGTTGTATTCTTCATCGATATCGTCAATGGTGGTATCTTCCCATGTTGCTGCAATGGTACCAAAGAGTTCCCAGCTGGTGTTCGTTCTGGGAGTTCTCTTCTGAAACTTTGCAGCCTTTTCTCCCCATTGCAGGAAGTAGAATTTTGCACAAAAGAGACAGTGGTCTGACCCTGTTTGGAATTTTGGGAGGACAGCAACATCGGTCAGACAAAACCGTCGATTGAAGATGATGTGGTCAATTTCATTGTTGAACAGTCCTCCAGGAGATTCCCATGTCCAACGTTTCGCTTCAGCCCTCTGGAACTGTGAGTTCCCATGTATAGTCTTGGTGGACATGATGCGCTCAGATAGTCTCTCATCCTGTTCGTTCCATTCTCGGCCATGGGTCCCGATGTGGAGTTCTTCAGCCGGTCTTCTCTGTCCTATCTTGGCATTAAAATCTCTGACTATGTTCTTGTAGAAGGTGTGATCTTTTTTATAGAACTCCTCCAGTTCCATGTAGAATTTCTCAATTTCATCTCCTTTGTATGTGAATGTTGGTGCGTAGACAATGAAGATAGAAATTGCTGGCAGTGGGCCATATCTCTTCAAGTGCAATCATCCTATCTGGTTTGTTAGGCATTCAAATGAATCAATGTTGACGGCCATGTTCGTGTTGACAAGGACACCAAAGCCACCGATGCCTCTTTCGTCGCATGTTCCAAGGAACAATTCTTCTCCAGTGTCAAATACAGCATGATACAACTGGCGCCTCCTACTATAGACCAGAGCTGAAAATATGATTTTGGTTAGGACACAGAAATCAGCGTATTCACCAAAGGCCAGTTAGAAATCATAAAATGAGGTGTACTAGAAAAGGAATATCTTGGCCATTTCTTTCTTTGCTGTTCTTTCTCATTTCTTCTTTTTTTATATACTGTGTTTTGATCACCAACCCAACTTCAATTTGTTTCTTTTTTTATTATATCATGGTGCAATATACAATTACATGATGTTCACGATTGGGGTTTCAGTCATACATTGTTCCAGCACCTGTCCCTCCACCAGTGCCCTATTTCCATCACCAATGTCCCCAAATTCCCACCCTCCTTCCGCCAGCCTGCCTCTATAGCAAGCACTTTTCCTGTTCTTCTCTCTCTCTCTCTCTCTCTCTCTCTCCTCTTACACATTTGTGGCTTGCCCTACAGACATTTCCCATTTTTTTCAATGAATCATATACAAATCTGTGGTTCACTTTTTCTCACAGAGCACTAATCTTGTTATTGCTCCAATGTTAGCATAAATGCTGCTGAAGCAAACATCTATCTTAAACATTCCTGTGATGGCTCAAATAAGTGTCAGGGACACTTAATCCAAGATATTGGATTAATTTTATATAGTTTTAATAAGTTTATTAGACCTTTGAAGATTAGCAGCCCTTTAATGCCCATCAGGGTTTGTGAGATAATGTGCCTATTATTTCAATGCTTTATTAGTCACTCTTGATTATCTCAGCTGCAGAATTTTCAAGCTGTCTACTTTGCTAAGTTGTGAACTTTGGGGCAACATATTGTAGAAAAAATATAGGCTAAAAATGAATGATGACAAATTTTATTAAATCATAGTAATCCCTTTCCTCTTGACCATGATTAGTTTAGTCATTATGGGATCCAATTCTAGCCAATATTTTGTGATGGAGGTTATATTGAATTTCCTTTCAGGAAGGAAAACAGAATATATTATTTGACGAAGACAAATTCCTGACCTTGGAAGCCATTCTATGAAGAAAGGAATCTTGATATGGGCATAATGATCTTGCGACCAAGAAGTAACAAGATTAAAGTCAAAAGTCAAAATAGTGAAGGTACCAGAGCTAAAATACGCCCTTAGAAGCCTATTTTTATGTTGAATTTCACTCTCAGAAATAACCCTATCTCATAACTCCCTCCTCTATGAGATCAATTTATATTATAGCCAAACTTGAAAGTGGATGTGGTTAATATCACTGCAACTGAAATATTTTAAATGAAATTTCATCACCACTCTTCATTGGTCACCAAGACATTCTTCACTTATAGGCACATACTTTATTCCCTAAATAGTTTTCTGTTTCTGATTTCACATTACCTTTCCTTCCTGGGTTTGATCTCAGAGCTTAAAACATAATATTCACTTCATTCCTCTTCACAGATTCTTTCCTGAATCTCCAAGCATAGATAATCTGATTATTTCATTCATTAAAATGCATGTAATGTTTCTATCCAATGAAAAACTTGAGTTACGTAAGGTGATGGAGATCAAAACGAAGAAATACAGGAGCCAGAGGTGTAACTCAGGGGTAGAGTTCATATTTTGCATGTTAGAAGCCCTAAGACCCAATACTTGATACCACCCCCAAAACACACAAACATACATTGAATAGGATGATAGGACACAACAACTATCTTGGAAGATTCACACTCTAGTGCTGAGACAAATGGATAGTCTGCATGAACAATATACAGTAGAGTAATAAATAAAATATACTGGGAAGTTTGTAAAAACTATAAATACTAGAACTTTAGGCTATGTAGTTATAATGAGTTCAAGTGGGGAATCCTAGATGTGTACAGTTAATTCTGTATCCACCAACCATTTTCATAGATCCATAAACATACAAGTCATGCACTAAACTCCCTCCTTTGTGATCATTTCCAGATCTCTCCAGAATCCAGTGTGCTTCCA
Organism: Cryptotis parvus; assembly: GCA_021461705.1. NCBI lineage: Eukaryota > Metazoa > Chordata > Mammalia > Eulipotyphla > Soricidae > Cryptotis > Cryptotis parvus. The sequence continues at coordinate 3,238 of JAJIBD010008652.1, read as the reverse complement.
AATGAAAAATATCCATTAATACCAATGCAAACCACTCTTGTACAAATGTAAAATTTATCGATGATGAATGGGAAGATAGTGATAGTGAACCAGTGGAGGATTAAAATCTGTTTCCTTTAAAGACTCTCTGGAACCCATCTCCTATGAACATACAGCTTCACACTGGAGGATTTGTTTGGCGGAAGAGGTTTGGACTACAGGGATCACTCCTGGCAGGATTTAAGGATCATATGTGGTTCCAGGAATGGAACCTGTGTCAGGTGTGTGAAAGACAAGCTCTCTACCTGCTGTATCTGTCTTCACATTATGTATATTCCTTACTCTTTTCTCCTAAGTTTGATTGTGTGGTCTTCAGGTACATGAGAAGGTTTACCAAGGAGTGTGAAATGAAATGTCCAACCTGCTTTGTGGCCTGTTTTGCCAAGGGATGTCACGAAGTTTTTTCTGCTCTTAGTACATAGTATCTTTGAGATCAATTACACTATCCCTTTTCTTTTACAGATGGCACTTAAAAGGCATAAAAACATGTTAGTTTCTATGACATATACATTTAAGTGGTAAGAGATAATTGAATATAAGCCCATTGATTTTTCCACTAAGTCATTCTTTTAAGTATTGTTTTCTGAAATAGGTCATCTGTACCTCCACTTGAGATCTTAAGAATAATCATCAGTTTCATGTAGTCCCATATATTTATATTTTCTTCTAGTTGCTTTGTTAATGGTGTTTCACCTTTGAAGATGTCTTTAGCTTCAATGTCGTGGAGGGATTTTCCTATATTTTCTTCAATGTACTTTATGGAATCAGGTCTGATATTGAGATCTTTAATCCATTTTGATCTGATTTTTTGTGTGGGAGGGGGAGGGAATTGGGGACATGGGTGGTGGTTGAGGGGCACTGGTGGAGGCGGGGTGCTGGAACACTTTGTGACCGAAACCCCCAAGCGTGAACAACGTTGTAATTGTATATCTCACGGTGGTATAATAAAATGTTAAAAAAAACTATAACCCAAAAAATAAAAATAAAAAAACAGAAAAAAAAGAAATAAAGAACCTGCCATGGAGTTGGGCTGGGGGAGGGGAGGGAAATGGGGACGTTGGTGGTGGGAGATGGGCACTGGTGGTGGGATGGGTGCTGGAACACTGTATGACCAAAACCCAAATATGAATTTTTTAATTGTATATTTTGTAATTGTATATCTCACGGTGGTATAATAAAATACTTTAAAAAATTCAATAAAAAAAGAATAATCATCAGCTAATTACTCCGTATATAACCAAGTTAAGGCATTCCCCCATGTTGAACAGCTCTTTCCCTGAACTGCAAAGCGTCATCCAATTGGGGTTTTACATTCAAAGAAGAGCTGTTATTCCTTCCAGCCCTTCCCCATCATCTTTCCTTCACATTGTCCCCTTTATTTCACTTCTCAAAATCAGTAGTGGCAGATACTATTGAAACTGACCCTAAGCTGACTGAAAATTAACAATTAAGGAGTGATTGGCTTCCTAGCTTCTGAGATGCAAAGTATAATTTTTCTTTTAAAATGAACCCTTAGAATGCCGGCTGGTACAGCCTTTCTGGAAAAACAATATGGACTTTCCTCCAAAGACTAGAAATTGAACTCCCATTTGACCCAGCCATACCACTCCTGGGAATCTACTCTGGGAAGCCAAAAATACGCAGCGGAAACACCATCCCTACTTTTATGTTCATAGCAGCATAATTCACAATAGCCAGAATCTGGAAGCAACCAGAGTGCCCGAAAATCGATGACTGGATAAAAAGCTTTGGTACATCTACACAATGGAATACTATGCAGCGGTTAGGAAAAATGAAGTTATAAAATTTGCCTATAAATGGATGGACATGGAGAAGATTATGTTGAGCGAAATTAGCCAGAAGGAGAGAGACAGATACAGAATGACTGCATTTATCTGCATAACATAAATATATAGGTACATATTATGATACCAATATCCAAGGTCAAGTGAAACATATATCAGGAGGTCCTGTCAAAGGTGGAAATTATCACAAACGTGTGGGATTCAGAGGCTAGGTAAGACAGAAATGGAACAGTGTGCTAACAATTGTTGAGGGTACTAATGCCAACCTAGAACTGAGCATTAAATAGAGGCAAAAAGATACACATGACAACCCTTTAATGTATGTTCTGTAATCCATGGTCTGGAGGGGAAGGAAAAGAGAAAGAGAGAGAAATGGAAAGAAATCAAGAACCTGCCATCGAGGAGGGCTGGGGGAGGGGGAGGGAACCAGGGACGTTGGTGGTGGGAGATGGGCACTGGTGGTGGGATGGGTGCTGCAACACTGTTTGACCAAAACCCAAATATGAACTTTTTAATTGTATATCTTTGTAATTTTAAAAAAAAAAAAAAAATTTAAAAAAAAGGACAGTTAAGCAGAAAAAAAAAATAAACCCTTAATTTCAAATTAAAATTAACAGAGATGGGACCAGGGAATGACTCAAACGACTGAAACTCATGGCTTGCATGTAGGAATCCTAGTTTTGATCCCAAGCATAAGATGGTTCCCAAAGCACTCCGTTGTGTGTTCTGATGAAGGGACAAGAGGGCAGAGCCAGGTCTTGGTGGTTTTACTCTTTCTTCAAAATTCACCTGTTTCTGTTTCAAAGGTGCTAGCAGAAGACCTGAGATTTCTAGGTAAGATGTAAACTTTCATGTAAACTCTTAAGATGTAAGAGTCTTGCAGTTTTGTTCTTATATTCTGTAAGACATGCAGGAAAGCAGGCAACACGTGATGGACAGTCTCCAAAACTAGCATGGTGCCCTGGTGACAGAAGCGCCATCTAAGGATGATGATGCTGTCATGAAAAAAAAAACAAAATAATTCTACTAAATATAAATAGACACAGAATAAATGGTATGTAACATTCGAATGAATGTTAGTCTAGTCTAGACCACTGGACTAGAGCTGTTACTGACTGGATCCCACAGGATGTCAAAAGATCATATGGCCACCCACCTACAAGATGTTCAGACTTCTTCGTCAAGACCCTGAATGAACAGTTTCAGGCTCTTTGTATTCCTGAAGCACAAGATGGCATTGGGCTACACTGGCACATGATAGGGTCAAATGGAAATATTACTGGCACCTGCTAGAGCAAATCGATGAATAACAGGATGTCAAGTGATCAAGTGAACATTAGGATATCTACACTTTGGAAAACTGGAGCACAAATATGGCCCTTAAGCATCCCCTG
>JAJIBD010008651.1:0-71497 GCA_021461705.1 Cryptotis parvus | reverse complement strand
GGTTTGGTTCTATAGCCACTAAATTTTCAGCAAAATGTTCCTAATTTATTGTTTTACTATTATTTACAGTTAAGGCTGTACTTTTTAACATCTATCTGTTAAAGACCATCATAAATGAAAGAGATATGGAAACCATGTCATTTTCTAAAACCGGAAGTTAGTCTAATGCTCTGAGCATACCATTTAGTCAAATTCAAATATAAAGCAGTTAAATCAATATGAACTTTGATTTAAAAAAAATCAGGCATATTAATAGTTTGGCAAATACTAAAAGTCTCATTCAAAAATAACTAAAAGATTGCCCACCCCTATCCCTAGCGACCAAATAAAGCGCTCCATACCTGTCTCTGTAAACACGCGCGATTTCTGTCATGCAAATGCTGATGATTAGAAAGTGATGAATGCCAACTCGAGACTGACCATGCAGCTGAGTTTGAGCCATATCTGGCGGCGCGTTATAAGATGTGAAGTAAACTGCCGATCAAGGTCATGATCTAAAACATGATTTGAACTGTCTTGCCCAAATGTTGACTCGTCAAATTGGGGCAGGAGACCCTCCTGAAGGAGGTCCTCTGGGTCAAGTCCTGGGAGCGGCTCAGTCTGGGATTCCACTTGATGAAGTAAATTCTCTTCTAAAGATGAAAAGCCATTCGTTTCTACATGATCATTGAAATGGCCCATTTGAGTTCCTGAGTCAACAGGATCTGGAAAGTTCATGTGCACAGGTGATAATTTTGAATTGCTATAATTACCCTGAGGATGTGATGAATGCAACATTTGGAAATTTGAATTCAATGATGTATTGGGATTTAACATATGCTGAGTGGATTCTTGCTTGAGTCCCCTATGAGGTGAAAAGGAATTACTTCCAGTAAAATCAGATAAACTCTGATTTGTATGATTAGGTGCAAGAACTGCAGAGGACGGAAGAAGATTGTTCGGTGACACATGATTACTGGAAAGGAATAATGTGAAGAAAACTGTTGAGAATTACTGACAGAACAAGAAGTCATATTTGGAGAAGGTCCATTAAAACTTCCTTCTTGATGACTGCTACACTTGAGGAAATGTGCGGAAGGATTGGAAGCTTGAAAACTGCTGCATTGAAAGAGACTGCTGTGAAGTCGATGCATTAGTAATTTGTGGTGGGTGATTAACACTGACTCTGTGAGGACCAGAAACATTAACATCCATAAAATTTTTTAGACTGGCTAAGAGAATTTTGCCCTGGGTTAAGATTATTTCTGTTTTGTTGGGAGGCGTAGTGAAGTGCACTGGGTTTGCTGTTCATTGGCCTGAAATAAAGGCAAATTCATGGTGTGACACAAAGCTTTTATTTTGATGCATAGAGTGAGAATGTCCTTGTTGGTGAAAAGGAGACCCATTTTGATTTGAAATGCTAGTAGCTGTTTGATGACCCCACATTGGACTGCCATCTGCTACATCTGGAAACAAACCATTGGGCTGGTTTTGAGGGTGAATTGGAGAACAATTAAACTGAGAGTGTGGAGATAACACATGTTCAGCTGGGCTACCAAAAGACTGATTAACTTGGTGGAATTTCATGGAATCAAATTGATTTAACTGTTCATAATCAGTCATCTTCTGATGTGTGGGAGTACCTTGAACATGGTTCAGTGAATCTATGTGCAAAGGTTCAAACTCTGCACCCAAGTTCAATTCATCAACAAGTGAAACAGGTCCTGGTTGTACAAATGCATCATCTGACAAGCCTTCTAAGGTCTCACCAAAAAGATTGGCATCATCAAAAAAGTCCATCATTGGATCTGTCATCTTGGAAACTTCAGTAACAATCTGGGCTGTTTGATCACTCCAAATAGAGTAAAGTCAGGTTCTTTGTAGTAGATATTACTGGATCATTTCTGAAGGTCATCAACTGATCCGAAACAGGTCAATGTCCATTTTTCCTCTAGATAATGACATGTCAAGAAGTATCAGAATCCTAAGAAAATGAGAAAAAAATATTGAATTTTAATTCTGAGTACATTTCAGTTCTTTTTTAACACTTTACATTAAAGTGAAAAAATCTTGGGGTCAAAGAGATGGTTAAGTTGGTAGGGTACTTGCCTGACATCCCCCAAGTCCCATGATCCCTGAGCACAGAGCTAGGAATAAGGTCTAAGAGCAGCCAGAATTTTGATTCCAAAATTAAAAAACACAAGAAAAACCTCAGTAGTATTTTTCTAGAGATTACTCAGCCATATTTTTCTATAGAACAATCCATTGTAACTAGATATTATCTCCTGAAAGCAGGCCAGAGCAACTGTCTTGCATGTAGCTGACATGGGCCCAATCCTCACCATCACATATGGTCCCTAAGTCCTAGTGATCCTGAGTTGAGAGCCAAGAGTAATCCCTGAGAACCTCCACGGATGGCACAAAATCAAAACAAACTTTTCTTTTTTGGCTTTTTGGGACACACCTGGGGATGCTCAGGGATACTCCTGGCTCTGCATTTAAAGATACTCCTAGTGGTGCTTGGAGGACCATACGGGATGCCGGATATTGAGCCTGGGTTGGCCAGGTACAAGGCAAACGCCCTACCTACTGTACTACTGCTCTGGCCCACAAACTTCTTAAAAAAGAAAAAAAAAAGGCTCCCACGGTTTAAAGTTCATATGATTATAGCACCTAAAAGTAAATGTGGATACAGTAAGAATAGAATTTCACACATCTCAGCAACACTGCTTCTTGGCATCTCAGCCACCAGACATGAAAAACAGTAATTTGAATGGACATGTGTACACCTATGTTCACTGCAGTGCTTACTTTAGTTAATGGGATATGGAAATAATCCAAATGTCCAACTATGTATGAATGGATCCAGAAGTTAGTGTGTGTGTGTGTGTGCAATGAAATACTAATAGTTGTAAGAAAAGATGAAATTAGCCACTATGTAGATGGAATGATGAGTGAAGTCAGAAAGAGAGGAACAATACAGAATGATCTCTCTCATATGTGGGACACAGAAAAAATATAAAAGGAGCAACAAACAGCCAAAGGCAATGGAACTGGGAGTTGGTCTACAGAATTGAGGCTCACCTGGTAGCGGAAGGGGGGGGCATTGGGCATTCATGAAGGGAAGCAGGTATTAGTGGTAGGTGTGGTATTGTAACAATACATGATGCCACTATCATTAGTAGTATTGTAAAATCATGGCAACTCAATAAAAATGGGAGGGAAAACTCTAAGAACACTTAGCACGTAGGACATGTTCCCATTCCAGCAAATGGCTAACATCTCAATCCTGTATAAAATGTATTTGTTACACTTGTTACAAAAATGACTAAGTTTTACTGAGATAACTGACAGACCTCAGAAAAGCATGTCATGATCTTTTGGTTACATCTCTTGATTAAATCCATATTTCTAAATGTGTATGCAGAAATACATCAAGAGGGCGAGTGATAGCACAGTGGGGAGGACTTTTGCCTTGCAAGTGATAGACCTGGGTTCTATCCCCAGCATCCCTTCATGGTCTCCCGAGCACTGTCAGGAATAATTCTTTTTTTTTCTTTTTTGCTTTTTTGGGTCACACCTGGCGTGCTCAGGGGTTACTCATGGCTCTGCACTCAGGAATTATTCCTGGCTGTGCTCAGGGGACCATATGGGATGCTGGGGATCGAACCCGGGCTGGCACAGGCCGGCTGCGTGCAAAGGCAAACACCGGTGTTTGCCCGCTGGACTATTGCTCCGGCCCCCTGCCAGGAGTAATTCTTGAATGCAGAGCCAGGAGTCACCCCTGAGCATAGCCAGTGTGACCCAAAAAGCAAAAAAAAAAAAAAAAAAGAAAAGAAAGAAAAACAAATGCATCAAGAGCAGGAGCCAGAGATATAGTACAGTAGGTAAGGTACTTGCCTTAAATGCATTCAACCTGGATTCGTTCCCTGACCTCCCATGTGGTTCCCCAAGCCCACCAAGAGTGATCCCTGAGTGCGAGTTAAGCACTGAGCACTATGTGGCCCAAAAACAACAAAAAGAAAAAGAAAAGGAAATGAAGTACATCAAGAGCATCCCCCTCCCCCACCAGGGATGCAAGGGGAGCTTGCCCCAGGCCCCTGGGGCATGCAGGTGGGGCGGAGGGAGCACCATGGGCAGAGAGAGTCATTCAAAGCAATTTTATTGCTCTGGGTTCTTAGGACCAAAGTGAAATAAAAGTTAGTCATCTGGGTCAGGTGACAAACTGGACATGCCGTATGTCAAGGGTGTCCCTCCATATACTACCATCATGGTTCACTAGTCTCTAAGCTCTAATTTTTTTTTTTTTTTTTTTGCTTTTGGGTCACACCGCGTGTCAGGGGTACTCCTGGCCTGCACTCAGGAATCACTCCTGGCGGTGCCGGGGACCATATGGATGCCGGGATCGAACCGGCGCACTGGCGGCCGCGTGCGGCAAGCGCCCCCCGCTGGGCTTCGCCCGGCCCAAGCTCTAATTTTTTAAAAAGTATTTTTATTATACCACCGTGAGATATACAATTACAAAGATGTTCATAAGATGTTCATATTTGGGGAATTTTTAAAATTATTTTAAAATAAATTTGATTTATTATCAGTAAATGTGATATATCTACGCCTATTTTATATACCGATATACCTGGACCCATGTAAAAATTTCTTGGGCACGGGGCCAGAGAGACAGTAGAGGGGATGGATCAGTGCTTGCCTGGTACACGGTCAATATAAGACCAACCCCAGCACTGCCTATGATATCTCAGGATGTAGTCCCTGAGCTAGGAGCCCGCAGTCAGTCCTGACATGGTAGATATCACCACAGAAACAAAACAGAAACAAAATGTCTTGGGTAAAAAGGGACTGCAAGTGGAAAATTTAAGAAACCCAACTCTTCCTCACCCCCAAATTTTAGAAACCCAACATGGAAAGCCAGCATTCCTGACAAAAATCCCTGTACTAAAAGCAGATTCCTATGATCAGTTATTTTCACTGTGTCCCTAAGTTCCCCTATTAAATCATTTGGAATATACACACTATTTATTCAATTTGTAATATGTACAAACAAGCATGTGCTACCAAGGTGAGGCACAAACTGAGCTAAGCAACAAATTAATCTATGGAGAGCCTCCAGAAAGTATTATATCTGTGGTTATGTGAATGTATAAGGAAGTTATTAATGTAAACAAGTCTGGCATACTTTGTTCTAGGTTTTTATTATTCCAATATTTTATTTCTTTTGGGGTGATACTCATAGGTGCTCAGGGCAAATGAGACCCAAAAATCTAACCAAAAAAAAAATAAAAAACATGCCTCATGTGCATAAAGCCCTAGGTTAAATTCCTACAACATTAAAGTTTAAAAACAAACAAAACTTTTTAAAAACAAGATATTTCTAGAAATATATTTACAATGTAGTAGAGTACTGCTATTTCATAAAGAAAAGAAGAGGCACAGGGATACTCAGAGCTTACTCCTGGCTCTTCACTCATGGCTCACTCCTAGTAGTGCTCCTAGGACTAAATGGGGTGTTGTAGTAGAGCAACGCTATTTCATATAGAAAAGAGGTACAGGGAGCAGAGTGATAACATACAGCAGGTACGGTGCTTGCCTTGCATACAGCCGAGCTCAGAAGGCTATCCAATCAGCAATAATTTTGTATATAATACAAAATTATATACAAAAACGAGATTCCTACAAAAACTATAGAAGATACAAACTTTTATGTAACACTGTAATTTTCAACCTTATTTATAAAAATAAAGGCTAACACACTTAATAGGTGACATTAATGTTCAGCTTTAGATATAAACTAAAGACTGCAGGTGAACTGTGAAACATGCCAATAAACTCTAATAAAGCCATGCTTTCTGATACGCTCATTTAAGATCCCCTGTAAGAACTGCTGTCTTAATTCATGCAAGAAAACATCTACACCATTCTCAAAGTTTAGGAAAATAACACTTCAAAGATCAGGGATGTAGCTCAGTGGCAGAGCATTGCCTTTGCGTGTATCAGGTCCTGGAGTCAACGGCTAGCCTCACCAAAGAGCAACACCAACCACTTTAATTTCATTTTACTATTTAATGTAGCTAATATTTTTAAATTATTCATTATATTCAAAGAATTCTGTAGAAACTACAAAAGGTCCCTGACCTCAGATATACAGAACCTAAAAGGGGTTGGGCGGGCGATAGCCCAGCGGGTAGAGGCGTTGCCTTGCATGCGGCCGGCCGCGGCCTGGGTTCGATCCCGGCATCCATATGGTCCCCGAGCACCGCCAGGAGTGGTTCCTGAGTGCAGAGCCAGGAGTAACCCCGAGCGTCGCCGGTGTGACCCAAAAAAAAAAAAAAAAGAACCTAAAAGGGGGAAACAAGGGGACAATAGCAGAAGAAAAGATAGAGATAGATAGATAGATAGATAGATAGATAGATAGATAGATAGATAGATAGATAGATAGATAGATAGATAGATAGATAGATAGATAGATAGATGGATGGATGGATAGATGGATGGATAGATAGGCAGGCACGCAGGCAGGCAGGCAGACAGACAGACAGACAGACAGATAGATAGGAGAGATGATATACAGATACATAGATATGAGGCTCTTTATGTTCCTGGAGGCGAGCAGATGCCCTTGGGCTCTACTAGCATGAGACAGGACATATGGAGATGTTACTGAAGCCCGCTCGAGCAAATCGATGATGAATGGGAATTAGTGATAGATATAGATATAGATATAGATATAAATAAATATAGAATAATAAAATATAATAAACCTAAGTGAGGTAAAACTTCATTTATAAAGAGAAGAAGACTTATAAAGAGAAGAGCAAATTAATCAGAAAAAGCTTTTTTGGAACAGTTAACATTTGTACAAGTCTATAATAACAGTATTATAAGGGAAGAGCAGAGAAAAAATTTAGGAAACAAGAAACATCAACAAGGAATTCTATATGTATGTATATATATGGGTACATACATGTGCATATATGAATTTGATTACATACATGTACCCATATATATGTGCACATGTGTATATACATGTTGCAGGACTCCTCTAAGAGCCTCTGCATCTGCTCTGGACTGCCTCCTGCAAATCACTTCATAGATAAGAAGGTAGTCTAAATGTGGCAGTTTATCTGACCATGTATTCTGTAATAGCTGGTATAAATATTCTGAAGCTGGTATAAATATTCTCTCATGCTACCACAATCATAGTGGGACTAGCTAGATCTGGGCCACCTGCCCCTCGAGGTGTTGCAGGTGTGTCTGTGGTGCCCAGCTGCGTTGCCAGGTGACAGGCAGGAGATAATTTTGTCTACACCCCCCAGGGCTCTGCCCTGTGGGCACTGGATGGTGGATGGTTTGACATAGGAAAAGACTCGGCCCCATGGGATGAACCCAGAGCCATGGCAGAGCCTGGCAAGCTACCCATGGTGTATTCGCTATGCCAAAAACAGTAATGATAGAGTTGAACTGGACAAGTGACAGACCAGATGCACAGCTGCGCTGCCCAGCCCACGTGGAGCAGCCGATGGAGTCTCTGAGGAATCGGCTAGTCCTTGGCGGAGACCAACGTAGCTCCTACGGTAAAGCAGTAATGTGGGGGGGGAACCACACTGGCGGAATTGTAGCAGGGATTTGGGCTCCTCCCTCTCCATGCCAGTGGGAGTGGCTAAGGGCTCACAGCCTCCGCAACAAGATTAACTGGACAAGGACAGACCAGACGCACTGTTGTGACAGTGCATGGCCGCGCAAAAGGCTTAGATAACAAAATAGGCTAGGATCAGGTCCTTCCCAGGATCTTTCACATCTGTACACAATAATGATCATTGTAGTTGTAACAAACTGGGGAAATTGATGGGGAATGAGGAACTATAATGTCACACTAGAACTCACTACTGAATATACACATAGATAATTGCATCATATACCGTAAGGCAAGTCACAAGGTGTAGGTGAAGAGAGAGAGAAATACAGAGACAGAAACAGAGATAGAAAGATGGGAAACTCAGGCGAATGGGAGAGAGCTGCCATCTTGCTCTCCCCTAGCTCAGCTGACCATGAGGCTCCCAGGAGGCAAGATGGGTTTTGGGGGGGGCCCATCACCTCTGCAGGGCCTCGGAAGAGCCGGATGAGACTCGCTCACCATAATAGCCACCATTTTCATGGTCAAACCCGGTACATCAAACTAGTGGAACCAATCATGTTCTAGAATATTACAATCTACAATGTGTAAGAAAGGAAAGCGAGGAAAAGAGAGAAAGAGAGAAAGGAGATAAAGAACTGGACATGGAGGCAGGCTGGGGGAGAGGGAGGTGGGGACATTGGTGATGGGAGATGGGCAAGGGTGGAGGGATGGGTGTTGGAACACTGTAGAACCAAAACTCAAACATGAACATCTTGTAATTGTATATCTAAAGGTGGTATAGTAAAATATTAAAAATAAATCTATAACCCCTATGAGGGTTTAAAACAGTTCTTTTACAATCCCTCACTCTTTGGCGTTGAACCTAAAAATGGCAGCATATAGTAAACACTAAAAAATGTCCAGGGGCCGGAGGCGATAGCCCAGCGGGTAGGGCGTTTGCCTTGCATGCGCGGCCGGCCCGGGCCAGCCAGGGGTTCGATCTCTGGCATCCCATATGGTCCCCCGAGCACCGCCAGGAGTAATTCCTGAGTGCAGAGCCAGGAGAAACCCCTGAGCATCGCTGGGTGTGACCCAAAACGCAAAAAAAAAAAAAAAAAAAAGGTCCAGAAGATGGGAGCAATAGTATAGCAAGTAGGGCATTAGGCTTGCACGCAGATGACCTGGGTTTGATCTCCCGCATCCCATATGATCCCAGAGTACAGAGCCAGGAGTAAGCCCTGAGCACTATTAGGTATGGCCTAAATACACAAAAAATAAAAAAGCCCTGAGGTGAAAGCAGGACCTGTCAGAAGACAGTGTGGCCAGAGCAAACTACTAGCAAAATAGAGAGGAATGCAAGCAAATGTTAAGATTTCCTGGGTTTCGGGGCATTGGTAGAGCATTTGCCTTGCCACTAGGCCGACCTGGGTTCAATCTCCAGCATCCTATATGGTCACCTGAGGACTGCTAGGAGTAATTCCTGAGCAAAGCGCCCAGAGTAAACTCTGCATTGCAGGGTGTGACACCCCAAAAAGAAACAACAAGATTTCCTGGGTTTCTATAAACCATGAGACACAAAGTTTTCCTAGAAGCAATAGGGACTCTCACAGATTCAAAATGTCTTCTGTGGCGTAGTATTTGCCTAACAATTTTACTATGATGAAATTATTCTCATTGGTGGCTAACATCTAAAGTTATTATGAGAGCTGCCATCCAGCTCTCCCCCTAGCTCAGCTGACCATGAAGCTCCCAGGTGGAAAGACGGGTTTTGGGAGTGGGCCCATCGGCTCTGTAGGGCCTCAGAAGCAGCCAGATGAGACTCGCTCACTATAATAGCTGCCATTTTCATGGTCCATACTCCACAGCTCATCAGAACCCACCCAAGAGAGACGCTGATCCCAAGACCAGCTTTGCAGAGCAACCTAGTTCAAGCTCAGGTAGGTGGCTCACAGAGGCGGAAGTGACTGGTCATTCCTGGAGATGGAGTTGGGACCTCCATTCCCCTCTCTGACCCATCCTGGAAGTCTGGTGGCCCGCCCACAAACTGCCTCAGCGCAATAAGCAGAGACTCATGCAGAGACTCAGACACATGGGGGGAGAGCTGCCATGCGGCTCTCTCTGAGTCACGCAGCCTTGTGGTACAGCAAACTAGTGGAACCAATCATGTTCTAGAATATATTACAATCCACAATGTGTAAAAAGGGAAGCAAGGAGGGAGGGAGGGAGGGAGAGGGGGGGGAGATAAAGAACCTGCAATGGAGATAGGCTGGGGGAAGGGGAAGGGAAGTGGGGACATTGGTAATGAGAAAGAGGCATGGGTGGAGGGATGTGTGTTGGAACACCGTAGAACCAGAACTCAAACATGAAAAACTTGTAATTTTATATCTAATGGTGGTATAATAAAATATTTTTAAAAAATAGGGGCCGGAGCGATAGCCCAGCGGTAGAGCGTTTGCCTTGCACGCGGCCGGCCTGTGCATCCCATATGGTCCCCTGAGCACCACCAAAAATAATTCCTGAGTGCAGAGCCAGGAGAAACCCCTGAGCATCACCGGGTGTGACCCAAAAAGAAAAAAAAGATAAAAAGAATAAAGCTATTATGAGGGGTTAAAGCAATATTACAGTGGACAGGGCCTTTGCCTTGCACATAGCTGACCTACTTTCCACACCCAGCACCCAATATGGTCCCTTGATCCCTGCCTGCAGTGACCCCTGAGCACAGAGTCAGGAGTAAGCCCTGAGTATCGCTGGGTGTGGCTCCAAAACAAACAAAAAGTTATTTTTGTTTAGCCAATAGCAACTCTTCTAATGACAATAATGCAAACACCTAAACTAAGTTTATCCAGAAACATTTTCAAGGTAAAGAATATTATTTGAAGGGCTGGAGTGAGGGTGGGTAGGGCATTTGCCTTGCATACAGCCAACCTAGGCTCGATCCCGGCATCCCATATGGTCCCTCGACTACCCCCCAGGAGTAATTACTGACTGCAGAGCCCAGAGTAACCCCTGAGCATTGCTGGGTGTGACCCCCAAAAAAGACTATTATTTCCACCCCCAGGAGTAATTACTGAGTGCAGAGCCCAGAGTAACCCCTGAGCATCGCTGGGTGTGACCCCCAAAAAAGACTATTATTTGATTTTTATTTTTGGTGCTTAGGGTAAACTTCTGGCTCTGCACTCAGAAACCCCTTCTGGTGGGCTCGGGGACTATATGGGTTGTAGGGGCCAAAGGCAAGCAAGGCAAGTGTCCTGTCCATTGTAATATCTATACAGTCCCAAATATTAGTTATTTTAAACAACTTCTTAGTAAAATGAAATGCTGTCAAATGTAAAAACAAACAAACAAACAAAGCTGCCAAAGGAGTCAACATTTGCTTTTAGGAACTGGTTTGTGGACTTCTGAAAACAAGCCCTGCTAAGTCCACCAGTTTATCTGAATACCTGTTAAGAAGTTCTGAAAATCAGGTCCAGGGACCGGAGCTATAGGACAGCAGGTAGGGCATTTGCCTTGCACGCAATCCCCAGCAACAACATATGGTCCCCTGAGCACTGTCACGAGTAATTCCTGGGTGCAGAGTCAGGGAGAAACCAGTAAGCATCACTGGATGTGGCCCAAATAGTTAAAATAAAATAAAATAAAGGACCGGAGTGATAGTACAAGGGTTATGCATTTGCAGTGAATGTGGCAGAGCCCACTTTGATTCCCAGGCTTGGATACAATGTCCAAGCATTGCTAGCGTGATGCCTGAGCAGAGCTACAGTAAACCCTGAGCACCACCAGGTGTAGCCCAAAATAAAACTACAGCTTGAAATTCTGAAAAATCAAGTCAAATTTTCTGCCTTTCTTGGGTTCTAATTTATTTATTGGTCTTTGGGGTTGCACTCAGCAATGCTCAGAGGTTACTCCTGGCTCTGCACTCAGGAATTACTGCTCGTGGTACTCAGGAACCACACGGGATGCAAGGGATCAAACCCAGGTAAGTCCCATGCAAGGCAAATGCCCCACCTGCTGTAGTATGCCTCCGGCCCTCTACCGACTGTCTTTCTTGCATCTACTTTAAAAATGCATAAAAGAAAACTTCCAATTTTCTTGTTGTTTGATGTTTGTTTGTTTGTTTGTTTGTTTGTTTGTTTGGGCACACCTGGCAGTGGTGTGGTTTGTTTCCTCATTCTGGCTTCCTCATCTGTACCCAGGAATCATTCCTCATTAAGCTTGCTGTCTGTACTCAGCTGTACTATCTCTCTGGCCCCTCAATTCTTGAAAAACTACGTCTCCCCTAACATATTCTTTTTGAGAGCTGTAGGCAAAATATTCCCAGCTTAGGGGCTGGAGCAGGTAGGGTGTTTGCTTGCATGTGGCAGACCTGAATTCAATCCCCAGCATCCCATTTGGTCCCTCGAGCACCGTCAGGAGTAATTCCTGAGCACAGAGCCAAGAGTAACCCCTGAGCATTGCTGGGTGTGATTCCCCCCCCCAAAAAAAAGGAGAAAAAAATATTTCCAGCTTATGGACCTAAGGTGGAGTTCAATGATAGGGCATTTGTCTCACATCTCAGTAACATTGAGATGTCAGAAAAATGAAACATATTCGGAGGACAGCAACCCGATTTAATAAAATGATCTGAAAATGATGCTCCTTAGAATTCCTCTGCCCTCAACTCTCTTCTCTTCTCATTCTAATGTATTCTCCTATGCTCACCTACTGACGTTTCTACATTGACTTTTAAATCTTCAGGTCAAGTATCATCCTTCCAACTTGCTTCTGAATCTTTCCAGAAGTATAAACTCAGCAAGACCTATATCAAACTAATTGTACTTCTCCTAAGTTTTGCCTTCCTACATGCTTTATTTGGCTAATAAAGCATGTAACAGACCTCTCTGACCTATTTCCCCAGTTGAATTTATCCTGTACACTGGGAACAAGTGATTCAGCTGCTTTCCTAATGCTGACCATAAAATTGACTTAGGAGATGAAACAATAGCACAGCGTGTAGAGTGTTTGCTTTGCATGCAGCTGACCCGGGTTCAATCCCGGGTATCCCATATAGTCCCCTGAGTACCGTCAGGAGTAATTCCTGAGTGCAGAGCCAGGAGTAACCCCTAAGCACTGCTGGGTATGACCCGAAAGGAAAAAAAAAAAAAGGCTGACTTAGAATACATGCTCTTCAAAACTTTTATCATCTTTTATCAGCCAACTATCTCTTCATACTCTCCACAATCTAATCACAACAATCTCCTTGTTATCAAAAAAAAGTTCTTCAACCTTTTTAACTTTTTTTTTTTTGCTTTTTGGGGTCACACCCGGTGACACTAAGGGGTTATTCCTGGCTCTTTGCTCAACAATTACTCCTAGTGGTGCTCGGTGGACTATATGGGATGCTGGGGATTGAACCTGGATCGGCTGCATGCAAGACAAATGCCCTACCTGTTGTGCTATCACTTCGACCCCCTCCAAGCTTTTTTATAACATGGATGCACATACTGGTCCAAGAACTGGCATTTACTGTCAATGTGACAGACCTTTCTATACCTGCGAATCGGCAGTAGTCCATGTTCACATTCCATGCCATTATTTATCTATTTATAGGACCCCAAGTGACAGTCTTAGAATGATAAGATCAGAAAACTGCAAGGAAAGTAAATAACTCAGTATGAGAAATTTGAAATAATTACATCTATTTAAAGACAAAGATTCAAAGTGCATAATGAAGTGGAGCAAAGGAAAAATGGTGTTGAGAAAACTGGATAGCTACATGTGAAAAAAAATGAAATGGAAACTATCTCATACCATTCACAAAAGTTCAAAGTAAATTAAATAGCCTGAGAATAGACCAAAATCCATTGAAAAAAATATTGGCATAACTCTCCAGGAAATGGACCTCAGTGGTGTCTTCAACAAGTTAACCAGAGACAAAGAGGACAAAATAAGCAAATGGGACTGCATATAATTAAAATGTTTCCGCACAGCAAAAGAAACAAGCTAGAATAAAGACCCTACTGAATGGGAGAAAATATTTGCAAACAATACATCAGATAAAGGCCTAATATCCAACACTATAAAAACACTCACAAGGGGCCTGAGCTATAGCACAGCGAGTAGGGTGTGCTGACCCAGGTTAGATCCCTGGCATCCCATATGGTCCCCCAGGCACCACTAGGGAGTAATTCCTGAGCGAAGGAGCTAGGAGTAACCCCTGAGCATTGCCGGGTGTGACCCCCAAAAAAAAAAAGAAAAAGAAAAACCCCACAAAACTCAATGACAAAACATTCAACAACTCAATCCCAAAATGGGAAAAATGAACAGACCTTTTTTTTCCAAATGACAAAGGAAGGCTAAAAGACATAAGAAGAGAGCAATAGCACTTTGCCTTATCGCTGGTAGGGTGTTTGCCTTGCATGTGGCTGACCAGGGTTTGATCCCTGGCATCCCATATGGTCCCCGAGCACCACCAGGAGTAATTCCTGAGGGCAGAGCCAGGAGCAATCCCTGAGCATTGCCAGTATGACACAAAAAATGTTCATCATCACTTATGTATGATTAGGAAAATGCGACTCAAGATAATAAGACACAAAGGCATATGAAAAAATGCTCATCATCACTAATCATCAGAGAGATGCAAATTAAAACAACAAGAGAGATCATCTCACACCAGAGACTGGCACATATACAAAAGAGTAAGAACAAGAGTTGGTGTGGATGCAGGGAGATAGGGACTATCATCCATTGTTGGTGGTACAGCCGACATTTTTTTTGGAAAACAATATATGGACATTCCTCCAAAAACTAGAAATTGAGCTCCCATTTGACCCAGCCATACCACTTCTGGGAATATACCTTGGGAGGCCAAAAACACACAGTGGAAACACCATCTACATTTCTATGCTCATAGTAGCACTACTCACAACAGCCAGAATCTGGAAACAACCAGAGTGCCCGAGAACAGGTGACTGGATAAAGAAACTGTGGTACATCTACACAATGGAATACTATGCAGCTGCTAAGATAAACGAAGCTATGAAATTTGCCTATAGATGGACAGACATGGAGAGGATCATGTTCAGTGAAATTAGCCAGAGAGAAAAGAACAGATATAGAATGACTGCATTTATTTGCACGATATAAAGAAATAGCATGATACTAATATCTAAGACCAGACAAAACATGGATCAGGAGGTCCTGTCAGTGGGTAGAACCTACTACAAATGTGTGAGAATCAGAGGTTGGGTAAGACAGAGAAAGGAACAGTGTACTAATAATTATTGTAAATGATAACACCAGTCTAGAACTAAGCATTGAAAAAGGCAAAAGATATACATGATAACCTCTAAATGTATGTATTGCAAGCCACAGTGTGTGTGTGTGTGTGTGTGTGAGAGAGAGAGAGAGAGAGAACAGAGAGAGAGAGAGAGAGAGAGAGAGAGAGAGAGAGAGAGAAAGCTGCCTGCCATAGATGCAGGCTGGGAGGGGCAGGAATCAGGGGACACTGGTGGTGGGAAATGGGCACTGGTGGAGGTATGGGTGCTGGAACACTGTATGACCAAACCCAAATATGAACATTTTTGTAACTGTATATCTCACAGTAGTATAATGAAAAAATTAAAAAAAAACAATGAGATACCATCTCACACCAGTCAGAACGGCATACACATGGGGTTCAGTTGGTAGGGCCTTTGCACTCTACATGGCCTCCCTGCATTCAATCCCCAGCACCTCCTCCTTGGTCTCCTGAGTTCTGCCAAGAGTGATTTCTGAGCACAATGTCAGGATTAAGTCCTGAGCACTGATGGGCATGGCCACCCAAAAAAAAAAAAAAGGAAAGAAAGAATGTCATATACAAAGAAGTCTGGAAATAACCAGAGTTAGTGAGGGTATGTTAAGAAAGAAACCCTCATTCACGGTTAGTGGGAATGGTCCACTGGTCCTATCTGTAAGGAAAGCAACTCCTGGCTCTGCACTCAGGAATTACTCCTGGCGGTGGTCGAGGGACCATATGGGATGCCGGGATCGACAAAGGGTCCACCGCATGCAAGGCAAATGCCCTACCCACGGGACTATTGCTCCAGCCCCTGAAAGATTATTTTCAAAAGTACACTTGCCCCTTGAGGTCTGGCAGGTGTGGCTGCAGTGCCTGGCTGCGTCAACAGGTGGTAGACAGTAGATAGGCTTGTCTATACCCAAGACTCTGCCCTGTGGGCCCTGGTTGGTTGGTTGGTTGATAGTCTGACATAGAAAAAGACTGGGTCCCCTGGGATGAACCCAGAGTCATGGCAGAGCCTGGCAGAGCTACCTGTGGTGTATTCAATATGCCAAAAACAGTAACAACGATGGACCTCATTCCCAATGAATGGAGACGTTAACTGGTGCCCGCTTGAGCAAATCCACGATCAATGGGAATATACGTGATACAAGTGATACAATTATCCAAACAGTGTGGTAGTGCCATAAAGTTCAGAATATAGATGAATGTAATACAACTTAAAGCACCCCCAAAACAAACCCTCACAATTCATAATAATTGTTTTACATGAATCCCAAGAACATTCCACTGGGGTATGGGGAACAGGGCACAGTGGTCGGGGGCAGAGGAATCTCTTCCATAACTGATGCTATAAAAATCCAAAGATAAGAGCTAAAAATTTGTAAATATTTAGAAGAAAACACAGGGACAAATGTTTATAGGCCTTTGATTTCACATTCTCTTAAACATCAGACCAAAAGCACAGGTGACACGGGGCCAGAGAAATAGCATAGTCACATGTCTTGCATGTGACTGACCCGGGTTCAATTCCCGGCATCCCATACGGTCCCCTGAGCACCGCCAGGAGTAATTCCTGAGTGCAGAGCCAGGAGTAACCCCTGCGTATTGCTGGGTGTGACCCAAAAGGAAAAAAAAAAGTAGAGGTGACAAAAGTAATAACACATTGGATGCCCAAAACATACAAAGCTTCTGCTTCAGGGAGGTAACACATTTGCATTGCCAGCATGCAGTCATGACTTCGATTCCCAGCCCGCATGCATTCAGTGACATCCCAGCAGCTCTGTGGTCAGTAATTCCTTATACTCAAGTTACTTTTGGCTTTCCCACAGGTAGGCATGTTTGAGCACCATAACCAAATAGTACGCTGTCCAGAGAGACTACGTGCAAGCACTGCAACTAATGCACTGCGAGTGTGCAATGACTCTGGGGCATTTCAGTAACATCCACAGAAGACAGGAAATGTTTTCTAAAAAATGTGCACCAGGGGCCGGAGTGATAATATAACAGGCAGGGCACTTGTCTTGCATGCAGCCAACCCGGGTTTGTTCCCTGGCATCCCATATGGTCTCCTGAGCACTGCCAGGAATGATTCCTGAATGCAGAACCAGGAGTAACCCCTGAGTATCACTGGATGTAGCCCAAAAAGCAAAAATAAAATAATAAGAAATGTGCATTAAAGCACACTATCAAAAGAGAGACAATGAATAAAATGGAAAATAATAGAAAATCAGGGACCAGGGAGATAGTACAGAGGTTAGAGTGCTTGCTTTGCACATCGTCAAGCCTACTTTGACCACCAGAATATTTCATTCTGGTATATTTAAAAGTATCCATCAAGGGGTTGGATGCACAGGGCCAAACCAGCTTCGATCCCCAGTATCTCTTTCAGTCCCCAGAGCACCGTCAGGAGTGATTCTTGAGTTTTTCAGAGCCAGGAGTAAATCCCACTGAGTGTGACCCCCAAAAAAAACTTTTTTTGGGGGGGTCATACCCGGCAATGCTCAGGGGTTACTCCTGGCTCTTCGCTCAGGAATTACTCCTGGCGGTCCTTGGGGGACCATATGGGATGCCGGAGATCGAACCCGAGTCAGTCATGTGCAAAGCAAATGCCCTACTCATTGTGCTATCACTCCGGCCCAATAAACAAATTTTAAAATGAAATTATTGATCAAACAACTCTGCATTCCCCTATCCCACCGCCATCTCTGGAAATCATTAGAAAATTCTATGTGTTTCTGTTTAATTGTCTAGATACCACATACAAGACTCATATAGCTTTTTTTTTTTCTTTTTTGGGTCATACGCGGCAATGCTCAGGGGTTTCTTCTGGCTCTTTACTCAGGAATTACTCCTGGCGATGCTCGGGGACCATATGGGATTGCCGGGATCAAACCCGTATCGCTCTGGCCCCTCATTTATCATTTTTAAACTGGCTTATTTCATTTAGTGCAATATCCTTAGGTTCAGCCATGCTGTACCAAATGCCAGCATTTCCTTTCCTTTTATTTTTTAAGGGTGAATAATATTCCACTGTACGTTTATTATGTATCATTTTAAATTATGAGATACTTGGGTGTTGTGCATGTGCTGTTTTGGGGATATTTTTCAAGTTTTATAAAATAAGCCTAATATGTTTTAGAATCTACTGAGAATAAACTTAGCTGCTTGGTGGCAAGTATAGTATAAGATGTTTGGACAGAAAATCCAACTCTATGACCCTATATTTTCTTTTTAAAAACTAGCCAAAGTACTCTGAAAATATTCTGCAACATGTTGTCACCAGAGCAATTTGTGTTAATTAACCCAGAAAGCTGAACATCCTAATTAAGAACATGCAAGAATGGGGGCCGGAACAATAGTCCTGCAGGTAGGGCATTTGCCTTGCTCCTGGCCAACTCAGGTTCAATTCCCGGCATCCCATATAGTCCCCTGAGTACTACCAGGAATAATTCCTGAGTGCAGAGCCAGGAATAATCCCTGAGCATTGCTGGGTGTGACCCAAATTCAAAAAGCAGAAAAAAAAAAGAATATGAAAGAATGGGGCTGGCGGGGCCTGAGGCGATAGTTCAGCGGGTAGGGCATTTGCCTTGCACGTTGCTGAACCGGGAACCCGGCATCCCAGATGGTCCCCTGAGCACCACCAGGAGTAATTCCTGAGTGACGAGCCAGGAGCTCTTCACTCAGGAAGAGCATTGCTGGGTGTGACTCAAAAAGAAAAAAAAGAATGGGGCTGGAGAGATAGTACAGCAGATAAGGCACTTGCTTGTGCTTTTCAACCTGAGCCTAACCTGAGCCCAACCTGAGTCCAACCCTGGCACATGTGGTTCTCTGAGTCCCTCTAGGAATGATCCCAAAGCAGAGAGTCAGGAGTAAGCTCTGAAAATAGCTATGTGTGATTTCTACCCCCCATATCCCTGATCAAAAGAGTGCAAGGAAGTGGCTGAAGAGAGTACAGCAGGTAAGGTGCTTGTCTTGCATGTGCTCTACCCAGGTTCAATCCCTGGCACCCCATATGAGCCCTGGGGCCCCTCACTTAGAAATGATTCCTGAGTGCAGAGTCAGGAGTAAGCGCTGGTGTTGCCCCAAAATCAAATAAAAAGACCAGAAAATGCAAGGAAAAACAAAAGTAGCAGGCTCCATATTCTAACATAAACCCTATCTGCAGGCTGGAGACAGAGTTCAGTGGGCTAAGCACATCCTGTAATGCAGGAGGCCCAGGTTCAACACCCATCATGGCACAGTCCAGAGAGTACTGCCAGGTGTGGCCCCAAAAAAAACTAACCAAAAAATCTTAGATCTGAGATTTACCTCTAAAATTACTTTTTTAGGGGCTAGAGCAATAGCACAACGGGTAGGGCATCTGCTTTGCACATGGTGGCGACCCAGGTTGGATCCCCAGCATCCCATACGGTCTCCCAAGCACTGTCAGGAGTAATTCCTGACTGCAGAGCCAGGAATAACCCCTGAGTATCGCTGGATGTAACCCAAAAAAGCAATAAAATTAGTAACTTTTTAATAAGATAAGCTTTTTCTTCTTGAAGGTATCTGTCACAACATTCTGTACCTAAATTTCTCAAAACGGAGACCCAAGGAGCTAGCTCTCAGGAGACACAGTGCAGGAGATTAAGCTACTTACTGTGGCTAAACATGGTTTAAATCCCCATCAGCACATATGCTCCTGCTGAGCTCAGTGTCAGAAAAAGCCATGGGCACTGCCAGATGTGGCCCCAAAAGAAAACAAAAAAGGAGATAGCTCAAAAGGCTGGATTATAGCTGTGGCATGCAGCAGGTCCCTAAATTTACTGCTTGACACTGTATGTCCCACCAAGCACTACGGGGGAGGCCTGGAGAAACCCAGTACTGCTGGGTCCAAACTGTATTTTTTTTGTTTTGCTTTTTTGAGTCAGACCCAGTGCTGCTCAGGGGTTACTCCTGGCAGTGCGTGGGGGACCATATAAGATGCCAGGAATCGAACCCATGTCAGTCGCATGCAAGGCAAATGCCCTACCCCTGTGCTATCGCTCTGGCACCCTGAACTGTATTATATCCATTACATTACGGGGTTCAGCTTTCCTTTCACCTGTGACCATTTCTGAACTTCCCAAGGATTACTCATTCAACCTATATCCGGATGATAGGCTTCATTCACTAGGACTCCAGATTCACCTGCTAATCTCCAAAACTGTCTTCTATCACTTTCAGTACTATCATAACTTTTTTTTAAAGACACACTCAACCCTCTACATTGTTTTCACATCACTTATATATTTTGTTTTGGGGCCATACCTTGAGAGGTTCAGGTGCTACTTCTGGCGGTGCCTTGGGAACCTATACAATGCGAGATACCAAAGCTGGGTTGGCTACGTGGAAGGCAATCGCCCTACCCTCTATACGGGACACATTCAAGGCAAGCACCCTTTAGGTGCTGTATCTTTCTGGCTCCAACACCACTTAAATTTATATTCAAAGCTTCAGTCCAATTTAGTAAACATGCTTAGCTTGGTTTCAAGGCTACTCTTCTCCAAAGATAAATCTTTCAGCTTTGGGGAGTGGTGGGGAGAGGCGCTTGGCTACACCAGGCTAAGGACTCACTCCTGGTGGTGCTGGTGGGACCATAATATATTGAGTGCACTAAATCAAATCCCAGGGTTTAGAGACATAACTCAACAGGCTCTGTGCTTTGCATATTGGAGAGGTAGGTTCAATCCCCAGCAAATGGTCCCCAGAGTACTACTGAGAATAACTCCTGAACACACAAGTGGGAGCAACCTCTAAGTACAGCGGTTCAAATTAAAGAATCTCCCAAAAATATTTTAATTAAAATAAACTGAAACAACAGATCTGCAAAAACTAGGTGGCACTACTACTAAAGCTGAACATATGCATACCTCTTTGTCATTTCTAGAAATCTAGTTTCAATAGAAATATGAGCAGGGAGGCACCAAAAGACATAGATGCTCCTCTCAGTGGTATTCCTAACAGATCACAACTAAAAATGCTCGCCACACATTTAAATCAACCGCAGGAAAATTGCACGTGTAGGAAAAACACAGGTAAGTCGTACAGACATCATTTTAAATAAAAGAATACATGCTCTATACCATTTTACTTACAATTTATAAAGTGTAAAAAGACAAAATTAAACTATGGTTCCAAGAGTCAGCATAATGGAAGGTTGAATGTGAGCATGGGGGCGCAACTGAGGTGCCAGTAACATCTTATCCTTCACATGCGTAGTGGTTTCAGAGAGATATTTTCTTTGTAGTAGAAGCTAAAGCTATAAACCTATGGCAGAGCCTTTTAAAGCGCTGTTGTATAACAACTTTTGCCCGTGGGGCCACACCCAGTGGTGCTGGGACATTGCCCCCATCTTGATGTGCAGCCTCCACGCAAACCAGTCCCTTCCACCTCTCTCCTCTCTCCACCTTGGCATCTCACACAAGCAAGAGGGAGTGATCCCTGTGCGCTGCAGGGTGTGACCACAAATTTAAAAAAATAGTTACGTGCAACCTAAACATTCTTATGTTTTCTTCCTTCATATACAAGAACAAAAACAAGATATACTAGCAGTTCTCTTTCAGAAGCATAGTCACTTATTTCCAATAAAATAAAATCTAATATGCTTTATACTGCTGCTGCTTAGTCAGGTAAACTACACTGAAATTACCAGTGGGCAAGAAAAATAATCTTCCCACCCCCCTATCCGGGTTCCAGGTTTTAAAACTTCATATTTTACAAAGCCAAATGATAACAGAAACATTTTAGCTATTTGATAAATAGCTACTACTGAAAACCATAACTTTTACTTATAAACAATGGTCTCATTAAAAATAAATTTTTGGGGGGTTACACCTGGCGATGCTCAGGGGTTTCTCCTGGCTCTGTACTCAGGAATTACTCCTGGCGGTGCTCGGGGACCATATGGGATGCCGGGGATCGAACCCGGGCCGGCACAGACCGGCCACTTGCAAGGCAAACGCCTAACCACTGGGCTATCGCTCCGGCCCAAAATTAATTTGAGGTTGAATAATACTGTGGGTAGGATACCTGTCTTGCATACAGTACACCTGGGTTTGGTCCCTGGCATCCCATCAATGTTCAGGAATTACTCCTGAACATTGCCAGGAGAAATTCCTGAATGTAGAGGCAGGAGTAACCTGAGCATCCCCAGGTACAGTCCCAAAAGAATACAACCACAGAAATATTTAGTATCGGGTTGCCTATACACTAAAATCTTTATTATTTTTTAAATCTTTAAATAAAGCTGTCATCCTGCAAATATCAAGATGATACAAGAATTTCATATTCTCATCAGCCAAATGACAAAAACTCACCTACTAGAGTTTTTTCTTCAAATCTTAACACAATGTATAAAAAATATATTTACAAATTAGGAGGCCAGATAGTAAAATGGGTAGGTCCTCTGAGCCCACCAGGAGCCTTGGTACCACAGATGTACCTCCATTAAAAAAAAGGCTAAACAAGTGTGTACACTCACACACGTGCGAGTGCGCGCATGTACTCTCTCTAACTTCCCAAATCAACATTGTTAGAAATGTCATTTCAGGGGGCCAGAGTGCTAGTACAGCTGGGAGGGTGCTTGCCTTGCACGTGGTAGACAGGGATTCAATCGCGGGGATCCCGTATACTAATACAAGCATCTCCACACATGATGCCCGAGTGCAGAGCCAGGTGTGCCCCCACCCAAGAAAAAAAGAAAAAATATATAATTTCAGTTACTAGTTTTTCTAACAAATATGAAGCTATTTCTCAACAGACTGTAACGGTGATGGTATGGTCCGACATACAGTAAACGTATCCTGACTGAAGCATATCACTGAGTTCAAAGCCGTCCCCACTGTCTCTTGGAGAAGCTTTTTTAGGACACTGTTCCAAAGTTGATTTCTTGGCAACCTTCTCCTCTTCTCTTTTTTCTTCATCTAGTTAATTTCTCAATATGTCTAGTTCCTTTAGCCAGCAACCAGGTCATTTTTTTAAATCTTTTTGGCGTAACACCCAATCCACCGTGATTTTATAAATTTGTCATTCCATTTCCTGTTTATCTCCTATCATGATATAAATTGTTACATTGCTTTTATATATAAATCCTTTTCTTTTTATTCATCTCTATGCTGTCCCCCTAGTTTCAGTTACCACTTCTGGCAATACTCAGGACTACTCCTGGCAGGCTATGGGAATTGAACCAGGGATAGCGGCCAGGGTTGGCTGCATGCAAGGTAAGTGCCCTACCTGCTGTACTATTGCTGGGTCCACTACCATTTCTTACCTGGATAAATTTAAGTATCAAATACAAATTATTTAAGCCTCTCCACCTTCACTTTTTACTTCCTTCAGTTTATTCACACCGTAGAAATAATTTCAATTTAATCAAGATTTTGTACTCGAAAATCTTTGATGTCGAATGTCCTTAATAAAATCCAGAAAGCCTTTAACAGGCCTTGTCAAGGTCCTTTCTGATCTGTTCTTTTTATCTTCAATAGTTTTCCTCTTTGCTACTGCCACCACGAACATCTTTCACTTCTTCCAAGATGTGCGCGTGTGTGTGTGTGTGTGTGTGTGTGTGTGTGTGTGTGTGTGAGAGACAGGGCCACACCCGCGGTGCTCAGGGCTTAGGAGGAACTCTGTTCAGTTATCACTCCTGGTGGTGCTCAGGAGACATGCAGCTCCAGAGATCAATTTCGGGCGGGCTGCAATCGCTCTTGCCAGTGTCCTATCACTCTGGCCCTTCTTACTAAGCCTTCTAGTCTTTATGCATATTTTCTTTCTCCCAGAAAACTGTCCTCTATGGTTTCTTAGTCTCTATCTTGACTTAAATCATTACCATCTGATAGCAGGTTTCCCTGCCCGCAACCAAAAATCCTCATTTTCTCTCATAGCACTTTTTTTATTGAATCCCTTTTTTTATTGAATCCATCACACTTATAATTTTACATTTTTATTGTTCATTATAGATTCTACAAAGGCAGCAATAAATATGAACTTAATAAATTGATGACATAATAAATGTAGTCATTAATATGCATTTAATAAATCTACTTAATAAGAATGGCCTGGAATCCGGAGAGTAAGTTACAGCTCAAAGTGACTTCCCTTCTCTGGTCTCCCCACTGCCACCTGTTCAGCTTTCTGTTTCTAAAAGGGAAGAGTAAAAAAGTTTCCGCAAACAGGAAGGCAATATAGTAGAAGGAATATCAGTAGCGTTATCAAATAAGTCACATAAATGATAATGCTATGCAATTATCACGGATGGGAGAAACTTCTAAGGGCTATAATGACTAGAAATGATTTTATTCATAAGATGGAATTTGACCGAGTAGTCTCAGACTGGTAAATTTCTGAAAGGCAGATGCAGGGGAGTGACACGTAAAGAAGAGAGATGAAGTGCAGCAACTTGCATTTACAAAGCAACTGAAAAAGGTAAATCTTGAACTATTATCAATTGGGGACTGAGCGATAGCACCAGCGGGTAGGGCGTTTGCCTTGCAGCGGCCAACCCGGTTCGATCCTCGGTATCCCATATGGTCCCCTGAGCACCACCAGGAGTAATTCCTGAGTGCAGAGCCAGGAGTAATACCTGAGCACAGCTTTTACTGTGGGTCACAGGGTGGCGGTTGTGACCCAAAAAGAAAAAAAAAAGCCTATTATCAATTTTATTGGGGGGCTGCACAGTGCCCCCCTTCCCCATGTGCCAGGGTCACACTCAGGGGACCATGGAATTGAACCTTGGCCTCCTGCATGCAAAACTTTTGACTTGACCCTTGTAGCTATCTCCAGACCGTCCTAACTTTATTTTTACCTAATAAGCATGCAATTATTTAAGCTACTCAGATACACCAGAGGGTAATTTCCGTTGCACCCCCAAAAGCTACTAGTTAAATGAAAGTTACCCAACTGCTTCAGATTCCTATACTCTGGTCTGTGTTCTTTACTCACTCTCCTGAAGCCTAAGGAAGTGTCCCCACTTATACACCAAAAGGTCATAAAGTTACTTTATAATACTTCTAAGACTTTTATTCTTCCTTCTCTGCCAGAGATTATCATTGAACTTTCTTTTTCACATCAAAGACTCACCTTTTAGCCAACCCAGGTTTGATCCCCAGCACTATCAGAAGAACTGTGTGGTTCTTCTCCAGGCCCTGCGAGTGATTCCTGAGCCTAGGAAGCCCTGCACAGCGCTGTGTGTGGCCCAAAAGCATAACAGAAACTATTAAGCCTTTAAAAAAAATCTAAAATGGGCCAGGGGAGACAGTCAAAGGCCAGATGAAGGTCATCCCGCTGAAACCCCAGGTTGAGTTCTCTGTCCCATGCTACCACCCGCAGTGACTCCCAGAGAGGTCTTGGAGCAATTGTTGGGTGTGGCCCCAAAACAAAAACCTCAAATGCCTGCAAGAACCAATAATCATTATTATGTTTTTGCTTTCTGGATCATACCTGGCAATACTCAGGAATTACATCTGGCTCAGGGAGACCATATGGGATGCCGGGATTGAACCAGGATCAAGGCAAATGCCCTAGTCGCTAGACTATCGCTTTGGCCCCAATAATTTGGTGCAAGGCAAATGCCCTACTCGCTAGACTATCGCTTTGGCCCCAATAATTCTACTTTAGATTGATACAAATCAATATAATTTTACTTCTAAATGCTACTTCAGTTCCTGCCTCTTAAAATCTATGTATTGAGCTCCTCTCTCATTGTATCTGGTTCCCAGAGGTGAGACTTCAAAGGTCTCATTCAGTGTCATTACAGAATACACTGTTAAAAGTAGATAAGGGGGGCTAGGGAGTTACAAAGTTTTAAACGGTACTTTCAAGTTGAAAATTTTATGGTTTCAGTAATCTTATCTGGTCACAAGCTTTTACCATACATGCGTTAAATTGCTTTCTTATCTTTATTCATAGCTGCCCACCTGAGCTTTGCTTTTTATAAAGTCTCAAGGAAGGTTCACCATACCACTATTTGTTTCAAAACCTCTGCTTTTTTTTTTTTTTCTTTTTTGGGTCACACCCGGCAATGCTCAGGGGTTTCTCCTGGCTCTGCATTCAGGAATTACTCCTGGCAGTGCTCGGAGGGACCATATGGGATGCTGGGGATCGAACCCAGGCCGGCAGGAGGCGGCCGGGTGCAAGGCAAACGCCCTACCCACTGGGCTATCGCTCCGGCCCCATCTGCTTTTTTTTAAAATGCTTAAATCCAAGTGAATTTTTTTTTTTTTTTTTTGGTATTTCAGGAACAGATCCCATGGGACACTTGAAGCACAGAACTACAAAACTGAGAAAAACCAAGTTCACAGAGACAGGCTGAGAATCCCGCCGGTCACGTGGCGCGGAAAGGCAGCCCTTCTCTCCCGGCAGCACTCCGCTCCTTCCAAGTCAGGCTTTGCTGCTCACACCAGCACAATGTTTTTCTCTCCCGTGTTATTTCCCATGTCCCAGTTAACCAATGGCAAGGTTTCTGTTTTTAACTATACTATACCCATTCTCCTCAAACTGCTCAGAGAGGACAGTAATACCTTAATTCGAGGAAAGACTCCAACCCCACCACCCCCAGGGGCAGTATTTTATGACTATATTAGCTTATAGCAGATTCTCCAAGGACTAAGGCCTGCCAATACTTTGTAGCACACTACGTGGGCTGTTAAGGTCAAGAGAGAACTCTCAGAAGATAAATAACACAAGTTTGACTTTGCTTGGAGAAATAGACGTTTTTACTTGACGATGTTTGTCAGGTATGTGGAAGGCTCTATGCTGCCTCCTACTAGCCAAAACTCACTTTTAAATACAGTTCTGGTGAATCCAAATATTACATGATATTTGGTAAACCTAAGCACACCTCGGCACACACAGCCCTCCCCTACAATGTGTTGTTCCCTTTTAAGTTCACCTTCTGGCACATTCAAGTGTGTGTAGACCTAGGGGTTGGGAAAAGTACAATAATGCAGAGTGTTTAGGCAGAGGTAATACTACAAGATAAGCTTTCTTTTCTGTTCAAGATCATAGCAGATTAAGTAGAACTGGAGAGCTGTGAATCAGAAAAAAAAAGGAAAAGGTGAAAAGGAGCATGCAAAACTGAGAAACTAAATTCTGATGGTGCTTTTATTAAGAAAGATAACTTTATTTAATACGGGGGCAACTCTGAGGTCCGTAAGAGTAGAAACTTCAAGGAAACAGCTAAATCACATTGTATCAAATCCCAGACCTCCAAGAAAGTAACAGTGTAACACTGTTAATATCACCATTGGAAAAAAAGAATCCTGTCTACTTTGTTCATTAAAAAAAAAGTTTTCTTTTTTATTAAAAAAAAAGTGCGGGGTGGGTGGGGGGTGCACAGCCAAACCAAAAAAGGAAGGAACAGAAAACACCAGCCGGTGCTGGCGACTGCGACAGGACAGGGAGACACCCCCAAGCTTTCCGGGTCGTGCTTGGCTCGGGAATGATGTCCCCGAGGAGAACCCGGGAACCACCCAGCACGTCCCACACCCCAGCCTGAGAAAGCGGCCACGGCGCCGCACGCACGCGGACCGCCCAGCCCCGGCTGCGGACGTGGAGCAAGACCTGGGGGTGCCCTTTGGGCACCAAGCAGACCCCCCACCCCATCCCCACGGCAAGGCAGATGGACGCGGGTGCATGGTGGCCCGGGAAAGCGCCTGGGTGGGGGCAGGAGTGTGTGTGGGGGGACCGTCCCGCGTCGGGGGACACCCAGCGCCCGCGCGGGACGCCCTGTCATGAGTCATGGAGGCGAGCGAGCAGGCGGGCGGGGGTGGGGGGAGAGCAGCGGCTGCAGGATGGAGGGAAGCCCGACCCTCCCCGGGTGCCGCGCGCAGGAGGGAGGCCCCGACCCCTGCGGGGCGGGGAAGGGGGCCCTGCCCACCCACACGCCCTCCACCTCCGAGCGACGCAACAGGCGCGGCGGCCGGCCGGGTCCCGACCCGGGGTCTGCGGGCTGGGGCCGGGGGGGAGGCGGGGGCAGCAGCCCGCAGCCATGACAGGCGCGGGGCGGGCCGCGGGCGGGCAGGGCCGCACGTGCGGGCAGCGCCCCCTCCCCGCGCACCGCCCGGCCGCCCGGGGCCCCTCACCTCGGCCGGGCACGCCGGCCCGCCCCGATCCCCTCCGCCGCCCCCGCCTCCTCCTCCCCCTGGCCGAGCGGCGGCGGCGGCACGTACTCACCGCCGCTCGCTGGGTCTCGGGCTTCGCCATGACTGAGGCGCCCCCGCCGCCCCCCGCCTCGACCGAGACTGACACGCACGGCTGGGCCGGGCGGGGACGGCCTCGGGCGATCAGCCGGCTGACACCACCCGTCCCGCCTCTCCCCACCAGTTGAGCCGCGGCCGCTGCCTCGCGGTGCCCCTTGGGCTCTTCCTCCCCGCGCCTGGGGAGGCGGGTGGCAGCGGCGGGCGGCGGCGGCACTTACCGGCGGCGCGGCCAGGCCCCCTGTCAGCGCGGGGCCGGGAGGGAGCGGAGGGAGGAGTGAAGGGGCACCGCCTCCCCCCCGCGCCGCCACGCACCCGCCTGATTGGCCCGGTTCACTCCCCAGCGCGACCCCACCAGCCCCTGCGAGCGGCACTCCGGCAACACCGGCGCGCCATTTGCATATTTGTGCCCGCGCCTCTGATTGGCCCGCGCGCGGAGGGGCGGCGGGGACCGCGGTCGCTCCAGCCGCCGCTCCCGCCGCCGCTCCCGCCGCGCCGGGCGACCCTGGAGGGGGGCTGCCCCCTCCCCCGCCGCCGCCGCCCCCTTCGCCCCTGGCGGCTCTCCTCTCCTCACCGCCCGACCCGACCTCAGGCGGAGGGCGACGGAAGGCGGGGTCGCCGCCCTGCTCCAACATGGCCCCGCCACGCCGCCGACCCAATCGCCGGCGTGGTTACTCCTCGGAGCCCCCGGCGGCCTCGGGGCGGGGAAGTGTTGGGGTCGGGCGCCCTCTGGCCGGGCGCGGGGCAGTGCAGTGGTGGCCCGGCTCCCCTCCAGCCGCCCGCCGCGGCGCCACGTCAGGCCGCGCCCTCGCTGGCTGCTGCTTCCCCCACACCCCCGCCTCTCCCCGTGGCCAGGCCGCCACGTCAGGGCCCCCGCAGGTACGCCCCGGCCGCGGGCTGACCAGCGCGGCGGGGTCGGCGCCGAGGTCACACGCGGGGCATCTCCACACCAGCCCGTGGCCACCGGCGGGGTTCCCGGGGCTCCTCCCCGCCCACCGGCCGTGTGAACTAACGCGGAGGACCCGCGTGCTCCCCCGCGCCCGGCCCCGGTGCCACGCGTCCGCGCGGTCAGCTTGGGAGCAGGGCAGCGCGATGATGCAGCGATTCGGTCCAGGTGCGGAATAAAGCACCTGCCGGGGCCGGGAGACCCAGATCCAGAGCGCGCCTCCAGAGGTGGGGAGCGGGGCGCGGAACGGGCACTCCTGGGCAGGCCCACCTCGGAGGGCGCATAGCCATGGAGGGGGTGGGAGGAAGGAACAAATGAGAAAGGACACGAGGGGCACAGGGGCGCGCTGTCCTACAAGCAGGGGGCGTCCAGGAAGGAAAACCACGGACCTCGGAAGGTGTCGGGACACCAGGGCCACCTCCTGCTCGGTCACTAATTAACCGAGTGACCTACATTAAATCATTATGTGTCCCTGGGCCTCGCTTTTCCTTTCTGTAAAACCAAATGGCTGGGCACGTTTTCTAGTTCTAAACTGCTAGGGAGCTGGCAGGCCCAGAGCGAATTAAAACTTTACAAATCCTTCCTGGAATGAGAGGAAAGAGACAAAAACAATGCAATGTACGGACTTTAGTCGCCTACCTTAGGTTTGTTCATGGTTTCCAGTGTGCGTGGGTGAAATTTGGCGCACACGAACAGAGAACAGATCATCTGCAGCCTCCACAAAGAAGCAGAAGCAGTACCACCGGGCCTGCTGGTGCCCAGAAAGGTGCTGCCTCATACAGGGTGCCAGGCGCCCGGTCTTATATTCCCATGAAGGCCCTCCAGAGCAGATCAACACAACCCTGGCCAGGGAGCCAGCATGTTGAAGGGCTGGAAGAAAAGCCTGCTGAGGCACTAGTTACAGCTTTGATCCTCTCAAGGATACTTAATAACCACGTAGTAAGATAAGAATGCACAGAACTCTCATCTCCCCCATCCCTACAGCACTACTGATTGAATACTGCTTTAGTTTGCAGCTTTAAGCTGTTGGGTTGAATTTAAGGCCGGTGGCACCCACATACATATCTGGCACCAGGGGCTGATAGTACTCTTGCCTTGCATGTGACTGACCCGGTTCGATCCCTGGTGCCCTGGGCCCCGCTAGGAGTAATCCTTGAGTGTAGAGCCAGAAATATTACCTGAGCACTGCCAGGTGTAGCCCCCACACCAAAAGCCAAACAACAATCTGGCACCATAGAAAACACACACACACACACACACACAACGCAGATGCGCACACACACGAACTGTGCTTTTATTTCAAGTGCTCTTGATTACAATTAACATTAAAAAAATCACTTAGCCCAGGGGTCGGGCGATAGTCCAGCAGGTAGGGCCTTGCACATGGCGACCCAGGTTCCACTCCCGGCGTCCCATATGGTCCCCCGAGCACCACTAGGTGTAATTCCTGAGTGCAGAGCCAGGAGTAACCCCTGAGCATGGCGGGTGTGACCCAAAAAGCAAAATTTAAAAAGTAAGTCACTTAGCCCTGAGGCCCAGTGCCTGACCTGGGTCCAGTTCCCAGTACCACAAAGTCCCATGGCCTTCCCAGGGTAGCGCTCATAAATCACCCCAGGACTGCACAGCACCACATACTCTAGGCCTTGTGCTGAACCACCAGCCCCCGCTGACAGAATCCCAGTCATCCCTAAGCATCTCTTAAGAGCCCCCTCAAATTTTCTTTTTTTTTTTTTTTTGGGTCACACCCGGCAATGCTCAGGGGCTACTCCTGGCTCTGCACTCAGGAATTATTCCTGGCGGTGCTCGGGGACCATATGGGATGCCGGGATGGAACCCAGGCCGGCATTAGCCGGCTGCGTGCAAGGCAAATGCCCTAACCGCTGGGCTATCGCTCCGGCCCAAATTTTCTTAGAATTAACTTACGACATTACCATGATTATATTTTCTTCAGTGAATGAATGCCCTCCCTTGAAATACTGTTATAAACTTAAATCTGTTTTTGTATGTCTCCTTCCTGCTAGACTGGCAGTACTCCATTTTTCTTTCAAGCTACCTTCTTTCCTGTTTTTTTTTTTTTTTTTTTGGGTCACACCCGGTGATGCTCAGGGGTTACTCCTGGCTCTTTGCTCAGGAATTACTCCTGGCAGTGCTCGGGGACCATATGGGATGCCGGGATCGAACCCAGGCCAGCATAGGCCGGCCGCGTGTAAGGCAAACACCCTACCCGCTGGGCTATCGCTCCGGCCCTGTTTTGTTTTTTTAATTGAATCACTGTGAGATACACAGTTACAACGTTGTTCACAGTTGGGGGCCCAGAACAATAGTCCAGTGGGTAGGGCGTCCAGTGGGCAGGGCGTTTGCCTTGCAGCAGGTTCGATCCCCAGAATCCCATATGGTCCCCTGAGCACCGCCAGGCGTAATTCCTGAGTGCAGAGCCAGGAGCAACCCCTGAGCATCGCTGGGTGTGACCCAAAAAAAAAAAAAAAGTTGTTCACAGTTTTTTTTTTTTAAATTTTTTAATGGGGGAACACATCCAGTTGTATCTGAAGGCATTGGGGGGTTAGATGCTGGAAAGATGGGGTGCCAGGCATTGAGCTTAGTACTTCCTATCTCCCAGGTCTCCTTCCCCCTCAAATTGTTTGTTTTGGGGACACACACAGCCGTTCTTAGGGAAGTGAGGTACGAAGCTATCCGTGCTTGGGTGGGGGCTACTAAGTTGGTGGCCACATTCCCAGCCCATTTTGATGTTTCAATTCTCCTCTGAACACAGATACTTTAGATTCCCAGGTCTCCTGTAAATGTTTTTGTGCACTGAGTTCCTTTGGAGACTCCGTACATCAATTCCCATGTCATCTATTTTGACTGCTCAGTGACTACTTTCACTTTTTTTTTTTTTCAATTTTGAGGTGATTTGGTAACTGAGATTCTGAAGACATGGACCGTGAAGCAGTTACTGCAAAGGGTGCCTCGAAATCGTGAATGTTAGAGGTTGGGTCAGTGAGCGCCCCCTCTGCTGTTTAACCAGCAGCACCAAAGCCCCGCAACACAGGGTAAGCACTCCATCACGCTATGGGATGTTCTGAACCCAGCAGTGACCTGTCCTTCTGGTCCCTCTTTCTCTCCATTCTTCCCCAGTGCCCTTCAAACAACAAAGCTCATATTCACAGACACATGCTTCTGATCACCAAGTCCTTGCTACAATTGAGAATGACTCCCGTCACTCTGAACACAGCAAGTTTATCCAAAATGTCTCATTCTCTGCAATTTAAGAGATCCCTGGAAATATGTTAGGAAGACTGTGTGTGTTGGCACGGGATGGGGCAGTGGTGGGAGTTGGGCCACACCCTGCCATCCTCAGGTGCCACTCCTGGTCCTGTGCTCTAGGATCAGCTCAGGGGGCCATATGAGATGCTGGAGATTCAACTAGGGTTTGCTGTGTGCAAGGGAAGCCCCTCAGCTCTGCACTCTCAGTCTGGCCCAAGGGGTTGTTTTTTTTTTTGGGGGTTGTTCCTGTATTGTTTTGGTACTAGAGTCAAATACAGGATCTCATCTATACAAAGCATGTACTTCTGAGCTGTATCTCAGGCTAAGGGTGTGTAGTTGTTTCCGTTTACTTTCACAACTACTCTATGAGGAAGGGACTATTTTCCCATTTTATATATGAAAGAGATCCAAAACCCTGCCTGCCATCTTTTGCATATCTTGCATATAAAGGACATATTTTGTATATAAGGACTGAGTTTTGTTCCCCCAAAGGCAGAGAAGGGGAAAGTGCAAAGTAAGACAGCTCAGAAGGAATGAACGAAAATACCTTCAGATCACACATCTGATAAAAGTTTTGTATTCTCCATGTATAAGGAGCTTTAAAAAATTCAGGAGCAAAAAAGACAACATAAGATGGGGCCGGAGCGATAGCACAGCGGGTAGGGTGTTTGCCTTGACGCAGCTGACCCGGGTTTGATCCTCAGCTTCCCATATGAGATGTTCTGAACCCAGCACCACCAGGAGCAAAGAGCCAGGAGTAACCCCTAAGCATTGCTGGATGTGATCCCAAAAGGAAAGAAAAGAAAACAAAACAAGAAAAGGGACAACATAAGAGCCAGGGAGATGGCTCAGAAG
Source organism: Cryptotis parvus (assembly GCA_021461705.1). NCBI lineage: Eukaryota > Metazoa > Chordata > Mammalia > Eulipotyphla > Soricidae > Cryptotis > Cryptotis parvus. The sequence goes on along the minus strand of JAJIBD010008651.1, from coordinate 38,360 downwards.
GTGGAACACAAGCCTTGAATGCTTGAGGCCCCAAGTTTGATACCTGGCTCCTCTCAGCACCAAGTGAAACCCTGCCACTTAGGTCCACACTCGAGGGCCTAAATGGCACTTTTTCACCATGCACAAGCACTGATCCGTCAGATCTGCATCACTGGGCCAATTATTGCTGTAAGGTCCCCCAAAGACAAATAGTTCAAGTTTAAAGTGAGTACAGTATTGGGGGCTGGATATAGTACAGTGTGTAGGGTGCTTGCCTTGCCCACAGCTGACCAGCGTTCAATCTCAGCATCCCATATGGTCCCACAAAAACTGCCAGGAGTAATTCCTGAGTGCAGAGCCTGGAATAACCTCTGAGTATCACAGGGTATGGTTCCAAACCCCAAATAAATAAATAACAGACAAAGTATTTTTGAATAGACATTTTCCAAAGTAGCTATCCAAATAGTTAATATATACATGAGAGGATATACAACACTATCAGTTGTTAGGAAATGCAAATCAAAGCTACAATGAGACACTACTTCTCTTCCATAATAGGGCTATAATAAAAATAAAAAAGAGACATTGTATTGTTGATGACAGGCTTAGCTAGTTTGGGAGTTTTGCTGTTTTACCCACTCACAGCTAAATCTACTTACATGTTCTTAAGCCAAGGTTCATTCTAATGAGATCTCTCTTCTATGTAAACAATGATAGATGGTGTGGCAGTTACAGAAGTCTCCTTGACTCTGAATAACTTCTGACTTATTATACATCTACTAAGACTTCTATGTTTTCTAGATTGGGCACAGCAACCCTTTATACCCACTGCACCCAGCATGGGACAGTTAGAATTTACCAGGAGACTACAACCCTGGCTATGTTGAGACTATCTTTAAGATTATAGGAAGGATCATACTAGTTTGCTCTCACGCAGGCAAGTGTGACCCTTAATTAATTAAGACCCTTAATTAAGATCCATTACTTTATATCAGCCCCCTGCAGTGTTTTTTTTTTTTTTTTTTTTTTGCTTTTTGGGCCACACCGGCAATGCTCAGGGGTTACTCCTGGCTCTGCACTCAGGAATCACTCCTGGCGGTGCTCAGGGGACCATATGGGATGCCGGGATCGAACCCGGGCCGGCATGGGCCGGCCGCGGCGCGTGCAAGGCAAACGCCCTACCCGCTGGGCTATGGCCCCGGCCCCCTGCAGTGTTTTATGTAAGAGATAATCTCGGAAGAAGGGATTAGTTCTTGGTCTAATCCTTTATTTATACCTGTAATAGGGTGTGGCACCACCCTTCTACACTCTGTCCCCATCAACAGTTAGGATTACTTTGACAAGGGGACTGACTTGAGGCACTAGCCCCTTTTTCCTGCTCCTTCTTTTGGGGAAGGACTCCTCTCAGGTGAGAGTCTCTCTCTTCGGTTGGGAGACTTCGGCTCTCTTGTATGGTCCAAGTTCTGACCAGAGCTAGAGTTCTTTCATTATATTGGACTGCAGTGGTAGAGTTTTTGTACTATTAAAAGCCTTTTTGGAACTGCGCCAGACTCTTGAGTTTTCGACTGTTCCCCAGCAGCCTTGGAGGTAGAAGAGAACTTCTGTCCTTGATACTGTCAGGGGCCCCAGCGGCTCCCGACATTGTATAAGTGTTGTTAATAATCTAAAGAAATTGGAGGGACTGAGCAATAGCCCAGCGGGTAGGGCATTTGCCTTGCATGCGGCTGGCCCATGCCGGCCCGGGTTGGATCCCAGCATCCCATATGGTCCCCGAGCACCGCCAGGAGTAATTCCTGAGTGCAAAGCCAGGAGTAACCCCTGAGCATCGCCGGGTGTGACCCAAAAGCAAAAAAAAAAAAAAAAATTTGAAATTTCATACATGTAGGTTGAAATGTAAAATGGTATGACTATTTGGAAAGTAGCTCTTCAAAGAATTATATATAGTTACTATATGACCCAGTAACCCAAAAAAAAAATTGTATGTTCAATTTTTGAACATACAAACATTTAAAAATGTTCAGCTCAGCATTATTCATAATATGCCCCAAACGGATATAACCTAAAGGTCCATATAGTAGAATATTATGTACCCATAAAAAAGGATTAAGTATTGATACACACTAGAACCAACATGGATGAAACTCACATTAGCAGAGTGATAAAATCGAGATAAAAATAGTCACATGTTCAGCGGGGAGGGTATTTGCCTTGCATGCTGCCAGACATGGGTTCTATCCCTGGCATCCCATATGGTCCCCAAGCACCACCAGGAGTAATTCCTGAGTGTAGAGCCAGGAGTAACCCCTGAGCATTGCTGGAATTTGACCCAAAAAAAGAAAAAAAAAGGCACATGTTTTACCATTTCATTTATATGAAATTTCCAGATTGAGCAAATCTATAAAAATTGAAAGTGGTTTAAGTTTGCCTTGGGCTGGGTTGGAGATAAGGGGATAAAGAATGGAGTGTGATTATGAAGTTACATTTTTGGGTTGATACCCTAAAACCAGTGGTGATAGTTGCACAACTCTGGATGCATTAAATATCATTAAGGTGTAAATTTCATGGTAAAAAATACATCTCGGGGCGGGCGTGCCAGCGGGGGGTGTTTGCCTTGCGGCCGGCTGTGCCGCTGGGTTCGCCCGCGCTCCTGGTCCCCGAGCCCGCCCGGGTGGTTCCTGGGCGCAGGCGGGGTAGGGCCCTGGCGCGCGGGTGAAAAAAAAAAAAAATACATCTCATAAAATTTTTTATAAAAATGATACTGAGATAACCTTCCTGCTTCATCAGAGTACTGACAACAAATATACTTGCTCATTCATCAAAGTAGCTAAGCAAATAATTGCTTCAGCTCTGAAGATGGGGCAGGAGAGAGAATATAAGAGTGAAGACACTGGCCTTGCATCAGCCGAGGCCCAGTTCAGTCCCCGATACAACATACGATCCCAGCACCATCAAGAGTGACTAGGAATAACCCCTGACCACCTCCAGGCCAAAAACACTTCCCCACTCAATAAACATGGAGATTGCGGTAGTTTCTCATATTGGACTCACCCATTTTATGACTTTGTATATTTAACTCATTGACTTGCATTTAAATACGTCCTTAATAAAAAAGGCAATGCTTCCTAGGAATCCACTGGGGACTAGAAAAATGCAGTTTTAAAGCGCAGCTGCGCAGCAGCATGCATACACACACACACACACACACACACACACAGTTGAGGGGGAGGGGCTAGGGTCACTGGTGGGGGCAAGAGGACAATGGTAACCGGACTGGTGTTGGAATACTGTATGCCTGAATTTAAAGCATGAATAACTTTGTAACTTTGTGATTCACTATGATTCAATTTGAAAAAAAGAAAACAGGGCCGGAGTGATAGCCCAGCGGTAGGGGCGTTTGCCTTTGCACGCGGCCGGCCTGTGCGCCTAGGTTCGATCCCCAGTGTCCCATATGGTCCCCCGAGCACCGCCAGGAGTAATTCCTGAGTGCAGAGCCAGGAGTAACCCCAGGCATTGCCAGGTGTGACCCAAAAAGCAAAAAAAAAAAAAAAAAAAAAAAGAAAAAGAAAAGAAGAAAGAAAACAGACTAGGTGTTATGTCAGTTATAAAAGTATTTGCATATAAATAACAATAAATTAAATATACTGAAAATGTGTTTATAAATATTTATAAATATTCTTATAAATATTTTATAAAAATATTTTAGAAATATTTTTCAGTGATTTTTACTGACATATGTACAGGGTGAAACACTAAATGAAATGTTCTTTCAGAGACCAATGGCTAAGTACTTATAAATATGAAGGTATGTTTTATTTGTTTTTTTTTTTTGTTTTGTTTTGTTCGGGAGCTACACTGGCAACGCTCAGGGCTTACTCCTGACTCTGCACAAAGGAATTACTCCAGGTGGTACTTGGGGCACCATATAGGATCCAGGGATCGAACCCAGTCAGCCACATGCAAGGCAAACACCCTACTGTACTGGTACTCTGTACAGTACCAGTACTGTACCTGTACTGGTACTCTGGCCCTAGGCTTTCAAATTTATTATTATTGTTGCTTTGAGGTTTTGTTTGAGGGCCACACCTGTCAGTTCTCCAATGCTTGAAATTTGTTCCTGGTAGCGCTTAAAGAAGCATATGTGGTTCCCACATGCTCTCTCTGGCTCCTCTGCATGCTTTTCCTGTCTTTTCTGCATATTCTAGCCACTGATATAATATTCAATGTTTTATGCCCCATTATATTATAGGAAAACATGATTTTTTTTTAAATTAATGAGCAGTAATTGCACATTAGCCTCTGGGAGTTTGAAAATTTCCCTAACTCCATGAAGAATCCAGGTTCTAAGAACATGAGTGAAAGTTATCACTAGGCTCTACCTGAACCTACTTAAGCTCTTGCTCAAGCAGACAGAAAAGAGGGTAGGTGGGCTTTCAGCTGGAGCTTCCAGCACCTCAGAGACCGTCTGAACGGGATGTCCTGTGCTGTTTTCAAATCTAGAGAACCGATAAATATCAACCTCCAAAGGATGTGTTAGCCAGGCTGCCATTCTTCAGACACTTACTCTTAGGCTTGTTTAATCAGGAAAGATCAGTAGAGTCTGTAACTTTTATCTAGTTTATCCCCTGCTTTTAGCCAGGAATATACTTCAAAGCGTGAGCCTACTTGACAGTTCAAATCTTCTACAGTCCTGCTTTTACAAACAGTTGCTTGTCCTAATCTTAAAAGTCTTCGGGAAAAGAGGTTTTGCTGTTTTCCTTGATAAGGACATCCCTGAGCATCTCACTTCCCACTCTGTGCATTTGACTCCCTTTGGATGTTTTAAGCACTGCTGGAGAAGCTGTGTCTAAGTCAAGTTGGGAGAGAGCAAACGCTTGAAATGTAACTGCTATTCTAAAATGAATTCATTGAACAAATATTTAAAGAGTGTGAAGTGTGGGGCCGGGGCGTAGCCCGCGGGTAGGGCGTTGCCTCGCGCGCGGCGCTTGCCGGCCTGGGTTCCTCCAGCATCCCATATGGTCCCCGAGCACCGCCCAGGTGATTCCTGAGTGCGAGCCGGAGTAGCCCCTGGCTTGCCGGGTGTGCCCAAAAGCAAAAAAAGAGTGTGAAGTGTTAGGTACAGTGTAAGATGCTGCGAATATAACAATGAACAAGATAGATGGGTCCGTTAGCACTATGACAAATTACTTTGTGAAGTAAATAAATACCAACTGATAAACGTCATCTATTTTGGTAATACAGATACTGTCGTTGATGTGCTTAAAATCCATGTAGCAGGCCAAAAGACAGTACAGGCATTTGTCAGCCCCAGTTCAATCCCTAGTACTACATATGGTTCCCCTAAAACTACCAGGAATGAACCCTTCTCACTGCCAAATGTTGCCCAAACTCCTTCTCTACCACTGCAAATAATTCCATGTACTCACAGGGTGGGGATGTGACTCATGACAGAGCACTTGCCTTACATTATGAGGTCTGGGTTGGATTCCTAGCCCACATAGCTTCCGAGAACCACCAGGTATGCCCTAAATCCTTTGTTCCCCAAAGCCCCCAAATCAAAACCTTGAATCATATATATCACTTGTATTACTTGTCTTCCTGTTGTTCGTCGATTTGCTCGAGCGGGCACCAGTAACATATCCATACGTCCTGTCACATGCTAGTGTACCCCAAGGGCATCTGCTCACTCTAGGAACAAGAAGAGCATCAAACCATTCCATCAGGTCATGGGTATGAGATCTATAATTGTTTTGGGCATATCAAATACAACACAGGGAATAGCTTGCCAGGCTCTGGGCACGGATGGTATACTCTCAGTAGTAGGCTCTCATCTCCTATATATAGATATATATCCTATATATATATATATCCTATGTATATCCTATACATATCATATATGTAGAAGATATACATCTCCTATATATCCCTATATATACATATATATGTATGTACATATGTATGTGTGTGTGTATATACACATACATATATACATATGTGTATATACATATGTTTATATACATATGTACATATAGTATGTATGTGTGTATATATACACACATACACACATATATATATTCACACACACATACAGGCATATATATAACATATATATATTCATACACACACATACAGGCATCACATCTTTTTTTTTTTTAGGCACCTTGATCCACAAAGTCCTTTATAGTAGTTTCAGATGTACGATATTCCAAGACCAATCAATCTCTAACTCCAGCGTCCAACTTCCCTCCACCAGTGTCCCTAGATTCCCTCCATTCCCCAGCCTGCCTCTCTAACAGACACGTTTTTAAAGTTTGGTTATTGGGCTGCCCGGGAACCAGTATGCAGAGCCGCAAGCGGCTGGGGGAGACTGGAGCCCGGCTCGCGGCGAGCCCAGCTGACGATGGGATCCCGAGGAGAGGGCAGATGGGTTTTGGGTGTTGGCCCATCGCCTCTGGGGGTCCCGGAAGCAGCCGGATGAAACTCCGCCCATCACACTAGCCACCATCTTCGCTGTCCGGACGCTGAGAAACTGCCTCATGACCAGATCAACAGAGCAAAACCAGTTTGAGCCCAGACCCGGCGCGCAAGCGGCGCGCGGTCCACTAAAAATAGTGAAACAGTAATGTCTTTTAATGCACTGTATTCCACGAAGAGCAGGAAAGTTTATCGGGAAGGAGATATAAAGACAAAAGAAATGACATACAGAATCTGCCAAGTAGTTGAGGTGCGGGAGGGGAGGGAGGTGGGGACATTGGTGATGGTAGATGGGTTTGGGTGGAGGGATGGGTGTTGGAACACTGTAGATCCAAAACTCTACATGAGCATCTTTCAATTGTATGTCTAAAATGGTGTAATAATATTTGGGGGGAAAATAATAAAATTAAATAAAAAAAAAAGTTTGGTTATTGAAGTCTCTTGCTTACAGTAGTGTTGGTCTGTGGTTTCTCTGTGCACATGCACCCGCCTCTACTCTACCCAGGTGCCTAAGGCTCCTTTCCCTGCCCCCTCCCATCCACCTCTTCATATTCCCCTCTTCCTCAATTTCTTTTCTTCCCTGTCCTTATTTCTATAGCCTAGGGTCAAGGGTAATCTAGAGAGCTCTTTAATACCCTACATTCCCTTGTCTATAGGCATTTTTACTTCAAGTAGAAATCCCTCCTAATATGGGAGAATTTAAATTTAAGTCCATCTCATCAGACTGAAGATTTTAAAAAAGAGAAAACTGCACAGAATTTTTTAAAGCACATCTACTGCATGTGGATATATGTGTGTATTTTTAGATTTTGGTGCTGGAATTGATCCAAGGGCCTCTTACATTTGAAGCATACATTTAACTACTAGCTACATCTTAAGTCCCTTTTATATTTATACATAGTTTTAGAGGGGCACACTTAGCATGCTCAGGGGTTACTCTTAGCTCTGTACTCAGGAATCACTTCTGACAGTGCTGGGGATCATATAAGATGCTGGGGTTCGGGGCCAGAGCGATAGCGATAGTCCAGCGGTAGGGCATTTGCCTTGCACACGGCGGCCCCATGCCGGCTGGGTTCAATCCCCAGCATCCCATATGGTCCCTCGAGCAACGCCAGGAGTAATTCCCTGAGTGCAGAGCCAGGAGAAACCTCTGAGCATCACCGGTGTGCCCAAAAAAAAAAAGAAAAAATGATGCTGGGGTTCAAACCCATATTGGCCTCGTGCAAGGAGGGCACCCTGCCAGCTGGACTATCTCTCCAGATATTTATTGAGACTTTTTTAAAATTAGTTACAGCCATAACTTTAGCTGTCTATAGTTACAATCACAACTATCTATGGTCCGGGGCCAGAGCGATAGTCCAGCCAGTAGGGTGTTTGCCTTGCACGCAGCAGACCCAGGTTCGATCCCTGGCATCCCATATGGTCCCCACGCAGTGCCAGGAGTGATTTCTGAGCACAGAGCCAGGAGTAACCCCTGAGCATAGCTGAGTGTGACCCAAAAAGAAAAAAAAAAGACCAAAGACTATCTATGGTCAGCTGTCCATGACTCTGTTAGATTTTATTGTCCTACTCATGTCTTGGAAGAAAGCTTACTATTAGAATAAATTAATCATTTCATAATGACCTCAATCTTGCGTGTGTGTTTCTTACAATGGATTTTTTTCTTGCCTCAGATGGATTTTTTTTTTTTTTTGCTTTTTGTTGGGTCACACCCGGCAATGCTCAGGGGTTACTCCTGGCTCTGCACTCAGGAACCACTCCTGGCGGTGCTTGGGGGACCATATGGGATGCCGGGATTGAACCCGGGCGGCATGGGCCGGCTGCGTGCAAGGCAAATGCCTTACCCACTGGGCTATCGCTCCGGCCCTCACATGGATTTCTTAAGAACTTTTTTATTTTGGCTTTTTGGGTCACACCGGTGATGCTCACCCACTGTATTATGGCTTCAGCCCCAGTTTTCTTTTTTCTTATCAAGATCATCTTTTATTTATTTATTTTTAACCTTTGTTTGAGCCACACTCAGTAATACTTGTGGGCTACTCCCAGCTTGGTGCTCAGAAGTTGTTCCTGGCAATGCTGGGAGATCATGTGTCAGGAACCTAAATTGGAACTTCCACACAGAAAGCATTCACTCGGCCCATTTAAACCATCTCCCTTAGCACTCTGTGTGTGTGTGTGTGTGTGTGTGTGTGTGTGTGTGCTGGGTGGGATTGAACCGGGTCGGCTAGAAGCAAGGCAAACACCCTACCCTAGGCCTGCACATCTTAAAACAAAAATGTTCATAGAAAAAAAAAAAAAAAAAAAAAAAAAAAAAAAAAAAAAATCACACGTCTCTTTGGGGTTGGAAAGAAAGTATATGCCCTATCATGTGACCTTGCATTGCATGTGACCGTCCCAGTTTCAATCCCAGTATCTCATCTGGTTCCCTTAGCACTTCTAGGGGTGACTCCCTTAGCACTGCTAGGCCACACCAGGTATGGCCCACAAATGAAATAAAGAAAAATGTAGAACTCTCATAGGTACATAATTGATTTATTTAAAATCATAAAAATTTGGACAAACTTGCCACCATCTACAAAGTTTGATTGGACAGAAACCTCAAAAACAGTACATCAGAAAACTGAGTATATAAAATCAGGTCAGTTCCACCACACTCTGAGTATAGTTTGATAGGTTAGCAGCGAGATAAATGACTAAAGAATCAGGCCAAATCCTCAGCATATTAAGGATATAATTGAAATTTTTCCTTTTCATGATTTCACATTGGTATGTAGGAATATTTAGGATTTTTGGGTTTTTGTTTTCATAATCAGCATGCCCCCCCAACATGAAATTCTCTTGATCCAGGACACAATGCCCTTGCTCTCAGAGGATATTGCTCCCTAAGTTTCCTTCATAGAGTATGTGCAGTTTGGCCAGAAGATACCAAGTGACTTGTTTGAAATCTAAGAACTGCAGAGCTGAAGCTTATTCACTATGCCACTGCTATTCTTTCTAAAAAATGCAAGTGGCAGGAGCCTTCATCATCGATTTGCTCGAGTGGGCACCAGTAACATCCCCATATGACCTGTCTCATGCAAGTAGAGCCCAAGGGCACCGGCTTGCTCCAGGAACATAAAGAGCCTCAGACCATTCCATCAGGTCATGGGAATGAGGTCTATAATTGTTACTGGTATCTGGCATATCAAATACGACAGGGGTAGCTTGCCAGGCTCTGCCGTGCGATAGCATAATCTTGTAGTAATCTCAAAATCCAGCATTTATTGATGAACTGCACAGCCGCAAGTGGCCACGCGAGCTGGGCTGTGATAGGCTGGTCTGCTGGGTGGAGTTCTGATGAGGGGGAAGTCCGGATGTGGAAAATGGAGGTCCTCATGGAGTGGGGGGTTGTCTGGCTTGTTGTGAGGCTCTGCTGGGGTGGCGGGCCAGGGCTAGAACCTGCCACCCCTCCCAGGCACCTCATGAGCGGCTGGGCACAGTGAGAGCCAGTAGCAGCTCTGCCCCATGTCTGTCCCCCATGTCTGTCCCCATGTCACAAGCAGGAGCCTTGTGTTGTTCAAACACCTCATCGTCCTTGGCTACAGACCTTCCCACCCTTTTCATCTTCTAGTGTCTCTGTATTATCACTGGATCTAGGTATGGCTTCTCCTTCTGCTAGTCTTGAGGGGGGTGGGGAGGGGAGGAAAGGCTCCAAGAGAGGTCAGAGAAATAGTCCCATGGGCAGGAAGCTGCCTTGCATGTTGGGGAATAGATTTCTATCCTCAGCACCCCATATGGTCCTCTGAGCACCGCCAGGAGTGATCCCAGAGGGCAGGAAAAGAATTCTGCCCTGAGCACCACTGGAGAAGGTCCCACATGCCAAAACAAAACAACAAAATGGTGTCTCTTCCTCGGCCCCCTCCCCAATTACTCAGGTTGTTTCCTTTAACACTTTCCACAGTCTAGTTTGAGAGCTTATTATTTATTCCTTCACACAAAGCAGAGGTAAGCTCAGCCTTGGTCCTGGAAGTATCCCCAGCACCAAAACACAGGCACTAAACACATACTTTATACTGAATGAACTGTACTCTCAAAGCACTAGTAATATACTGGCAGAAAGAACCACCAAGGATTATCCCATCTGGATTAGAAAGACAGCCGGCGTCTCTGTCAGACATTTCAAATGTTACCACCTATTAGAATCACCTGGGAAATGTAAAGACTATCTTAGTTGTTCAGAAAGACAGTATAGGCATCCGGTGCTTTCCTTTCATGCAGCTGACCCAGTTTGATCCCTGGTACTGCATATGGTCCCTGAAGCATCTCCAGGAATTATTTCTGAGTATAAAGCCAAGTGCAGGGGCTGGAGCGATAGCACAGCGGGTAGGGTGTTTGCCTTGCATGTGGCCGACCGGGTTCAATCCCTGGCATCCCATATGGTTCCCGAGCCCTGCCAGGAATAATTGCTGAGTGAAGAGCCAGGAGTAGTCCCTGAGCATTGCCGGGTATGACCCAAAAAAGCAAAAAATAAATAAATAAAGCCAGGTACAAACCCTGAGTACCACTGGGTGTCCCTCCACCTCAAACTACCTTTACCAGGGGCGGAGTGATAGCCCAGTGGGTAGGGCGTTGCCTTGCACGCAGCCGGCCCATGCCGGCCTGGGTTCGATCCTCCGGCATCCCATATGGTCCTCCGAGCACCGCCAGGAAGTAATTCCTGAGTGCAGAGCCAGGAGAAACCCCTGAGCATTGCTGAATGTGACCCAAAAAAGCAAAAAAAAAAAAAAAAAAAAAAAACTACCTTTACCATGCACAGATCTAGGAATAATGGGTCTTGGGTACCATTGGGTTTTAAAAGCTCCTGTGTAAAAAGCTGGTTATAGCTCAGATACTAAAGAGCTCCAGAACTGAATGTCACCACATTGTAAGTTCTTATTCTCTAGGTGAGTTCTATCTCCAGCAACCCAAAGTATTCTTTTAATGGCTCTTGTCACACTAGCCCTTATTTCATAAGAGGGGAAGATTTAGTCACAAACCAGATGAAAAAGATGCCCTCATCTAGTTCCAGCGTACTTTGCTGTTCTTTCTTATGATCAAGTCATCAACAAACCCACCTATTTATTATGGAAGTGAGAAATCAGTTAATCAGCCAATCAAACATTTAAGCTACAGTGTTCACAGAAAAGCATGCTGTGGAGAGGAAAATCTCCAAAGTCCATCCTTTTCTGTGGGAAAACAAAAAACAAAACAGATGAAGTAGTGGTTGGCTCAGCAATATTTTTCATGGTTCTTGTTATGGTAAACTTTAAATCTTTAGGGGTAGGGGATTGAAGCCACGCCCAGGGATGCTCAGGGACTACTCCTGGCAGTCCGGGGACCATGGGAGGTGCTGGGGATTGAACTGGGCTTGGCTGCATGCAAAGCCCCTCAACCCCTGTACTTTCCCTCCTTCCCACTGAAAGGAAAAGCAGTGGTTACTGATACTTTTCTTAAACAATGTAATTGCTATTATTTTTTCTTCATGCTTCAAACTATACATTGTAAACTAAATGTTGGCACAACATAGACTTATTTGCCCTCAGAAAACCAAAGGTCTACAGTAAACAGAGAGGACGCATGATTGGCTGTAGCAGTATCTCAGTAGCAGGTAGTCTAGACTCTACCACTTGCCAACTGAATAAATAATCGGAAAATTTTCTGGCCTGTAAAAGTGAATCATGACACAGGTTGCCTGCCTCACGCCGCTGTTTCTTCCAGAAAATGTTCACAAACATTGTCTGAAAATAATTGGCTGCATGCAAGTGCACAAATGAAAAATACTCTTCTGTCTCATAAGTGAAATATTTTTCTGCCTTTAATTCACATACACATTCCAGAAGTTAAAAATATTGACCTAGGATATAATATGTGCCCAGCAAAGTGCTGAGCAAAACCAAAAGTCTACAATCAATATTTGCTTTGCGACACGCTCATCTTCCATAGGTAGAGAAACCAAATCCAGAGGACCAGAACGGTGAGATCAACAGGGAAAGCAATTTCCTTTGCAGTAGGAGAAACTCAGCTCAGCCAAGTGCAGAAATAACATTGAAAAACCTACTCATTCATTCCCTGAAGTTTGCTTCCACCCCAAAAATCTCAAGTTCTTTCATTTCCTGCAGAAGATGTCCAGGCCATGGAAGGGACTATTTGAATTCAGTGGCCCTCTTATCAGTCAAGGAGGGCAACAAACTTGAACTGCTTTGCATTAACAAGCTTCCATTCCAACTTTCAGTAGATAAGGAAATCTGGAAAGCTTCCCTTTGAAAAATTGAAAGCTGTTTTTCAGGCAATCCTAGGAAAGCCGTAAAACTGGAGAATTCCTGCCTCCTGACTTCTAAGGACTAGAAGTTACCTGAGAGCTTGTCTGGGATAAACTAGGTTTTGATGGTTGGGCTGGTTGGTTTTGGGGCCACACCCAGCAGTGCTAAGGGCTTATTTCTGGCTCTGCACTCAGGGATCCTCCTAGATGGCTCAGGGACCAAATGAGGTGCCGGGGATCAAACTCAGGTTGGCCATGTGCAAGGCAAACTCCCTACCTGCTGTACTATTGCTTCTGTCCCAATCTGTGATAAGTTGGAATCCTTATCACAAGTACATTATTAACCTCTCTCAATATTATTTTCCTCATTTAGTAGTATGGAGGAGATAAAAACACTTCTCCTTTACAGGATTAATATTCTGAAATGTACAGATGATAGAGTCAGCACTTCTAGGTTATTAATGAATTATAACCAATGTTTTAAGTCAGTACAAGTATTTCAGACTGTCTGGAGTAGCACAACACTTGGAGTTTGCAGATCATTGTAAAACATTGACATTTTATCAAAACCTATAATCCAAGAAAAAAATAGTAGTGAATATGACTATATTATAGATGTCATCAATATACTATCAAAAACAGGAACACATTCAGTAACCAAAATGAAGAAACACCCCCAACAAATTATTGAACTACGTAATGTGTCAGAATTTCCCCATAATATTCGTTGGCCTCTTCAGCTGATTTCTGCCTCAAGTCCACACTAACAGTTGTAACCAAACAAGAAGTGGACGCAAAAAGCAAAGACCTGTCATTCACATTTGCTATAGACCTTGGAATTTGCAAACCTCCACTAATAACACCTTAAGCAAAAGCTGACAACCTAATTCAAAGATTTTGAAACTCTCCTGGAGGCTAGAAACCTCCTTGTTCAAAAGAGAAAAAAGAAATTGGCAAAAGTTCAAGGTCTAAAACAGAAAAGCAGAAGCCCCAAAGAGAAAACAGAACAAGGGCAAAGCAGCCTTTCTGCAAACCGAGGGTCCCCACCCTGCCTGCCCCACCCGCCAAGGCTTCTCTGCAGACCTGAGCGTGAAGGGGGCACATTCTGAAAATCGTGAAGTCCAATCACTCATTCTAGAGATGAAGACATTTCACCTTGAAGGGCTGGGAGATCCGTCTGAAGAGGAATCATAAATTTGTGCAAGCACCAACACTTGAACCCAAGTCTGTGACCTTTCAGAACTGTTTCCCACTCCACAGGATCACTCAGACATTACCAGTTTCCCCCCAAACAGCGCCCTGGGGATACAGAGGACAGTGCAGGGGCAGAGTGCTTGCCTGGAAGCATCTGCTCATGGATTCAGCTCCCTGCTGTCACACAGGCACTGAGCAGGATCCTTGGCAGCATTGGCGTCTGGGATCTGCTCGCCTGCAAGCACAGCCATAACCCTACCTTGCACTCCTCAAGTGAGAAGATACATCCTAGTGAGCACATATATAAGCACCACAACTAAAGGAGCTGAAGCTCAGTGAGCACCGGAGAAACCTCAGTGAGCACCGCAGCTGAGTGTGCAAGAATCGCAACCTGATGCACAACTCCAAGCAGACCCCAAAAGAAAACTGTGTGAGCCCTAGAGCCAGACATCTGTGCACCCATCAGCCATGGTGACATCTACAGTGACGAAGGGAAGGGGAAGTGGGAGCAAATAATGAAAAAAATAGTCAAGGGGGAGCTGGGGGGGTAGCACAGCGGGTAGGGCAGGGCAGTGGGCAGGGTGCTTGCCTTGCAAGCGGCCCACTGGGCTTTATTCTTCAACACCACACATGGTCAGGGGCCCTGAACCCAGCCAGGAGCGATCACTGAGCACAGGTCCAGGAATAAGTTCTGAGCACAGCCAGGTGTGGACCCAAAAACAAACAAACAAAAATATATGATTCCCAGTTTTTATTAAAACATGAGACAGTCTAACATTAAACTCTCCTCTCCAACGGATAATGATCTGAGGAGCAAAGTGAGAAATGCACAGTCCTGACTGCCACAGTCTCACCAGTCCCTACCTGCTTGTGTCCGTTATTGTTTGTTCCCTACAGAGACTGCGAGCTTGAGACCCCTATTTAAGTTTATCCAGAAGAGTTGTCTTGTCTAGAAGAGTTTGTGAGAATTAAACTTATAGCGGCAGGAGCAATAGCACAACAGGTAGGGGCGTTTACCTGGCATACGACCCTACTGGGTTTGATACCTGGTATCCCATAGGGTCCCCAAACACTGTCAGGTGTAATTCCTGAGTGCAGAGCCAGGAGTAACCCCCAAGCATCGTCAGGTGTGACAAAGACAAAGCAAAGATTAAAAAAAAAAAAAAGCAAGCTCATTTCCAAAGTTAAAAGCAGGGTCAGAGACACAGGAGAGCACATAAGGGCGTGCTCTGGATGCAGCCAACCTGGATCCAGTCCCTGGCACCACAAGTAGTTCCCTGAGCACAACCAGGAGTGATTCCTGAGCACAGCCAAGGGCAAGCCCTGAGCACCAGCAGGTATGATCCAAAACCAAAACAAGATAAAGAAAATGCCATCATAAATAATGCCCCTTTCCTGTATTGTTTAAGAAGAAAAAAATTTGGAGAAATACTCAGGTATTTCTCAAAGAGCTGTTAAGTTAACCAAAGTCTAATAGAGCTACGACTTGCAGAATTGCTTGTTGTGTGGCTCCATTGATATCACTATCTACAACACAACTCCAGACTCTCCAAGCCCCTCGGGAGATGCATTATTAAACCACACATCAGTCTGCTTCCTGCATACCAAGGACCTCACTCAGCACGATGGCTGGGAGGAACTGGCTCAGAGCCCGAGGACCATCACTATGGCTGAGCCATGTGGGCACGGCAGGAGAGAGGGAAGTGGAGCTCAACTCTCCAGCTGTGACAAACAGGCTTGACCCCAGAAAGACAGTCTAGCAGGTAATGTGCTTGCCTTGCATGCAGCCAACCCAGAGCCAATCCCTCACACCCTATACGGTCCCTGAGCATCACCAGGAGTGATCTTTTAGTACAGAGCCAGATGTAAGTCCTGTATACCAGCAGGTGTGGCCCAAACAACTGCAACAACAAACCACATTCTTCTTCTCTGAGCCAAGGTTTGTTATCTCTTCTGCTATGATCACCTTCCTCTCCTCTGTTATTAAAACTAGCATAAAAGTATTATTAAATGTATTGCTAATAATATAATTTTAGGGATCATAATTAGTTGGTGAAAAGAATATTTGAACATAAAAAAGTCTTACCCTCAAATTATTACACAAAGGAGGCCTTTACATTATCTGGAGGCAGCTATCACAAACCAATCCACCACTAGGGCTTGGCTCAAATATAACTTTCTTAGTGCGATCTTCCCTAATCATCTTGAACTTAAGTTCTAATCTTCTGGGACTGGAGTGATAGTACAGAGGATAGGAGGCCTGTCTTGAACGTGGCCGAACTAGGTTTAATCCCGGCACCCCATATAGGCCCTGGGCTCTACCAGGAGTGATTCCTGGGTACAGAACCAGGAGCAAGCCCTGAGCACCACCAGTTGTGACCGTCCCCACCCCCAAATAAAAGAAAAAAATCATAACTTCCTTCTGCCATCCTACACTATTGCAGTCCCTACTTGATTTTCTTCACGGCACCTAATACCCTATGACACAAGACATACTATTTTTACTAATTTTTTGTGCTCTCCCCATCCTGCCCCAAGAACATCAGCTCCAACATTTAAGAATTCTGTCTGCTGCATCTCCAGTGCTATTCTACTAGGGGCCAGAGCGATAGTACAGCAGGTACTATGTAGTACAGCGGGATAGTGCAGTTTGCCTTCCACACTGCAGACCCCAGTTCGAACCCCAGCACACAATATGGTCCCTTGAGCCTGCCACGAGTGATCCCTGACTGCAGACCCAAGACTAAGCCCTGAGTACAACTTGGTGTGGCCCAAAATCAAACTAAAAAATTAACAAATAGAACCAAAGAGGCAAGTCAATAAAGATCTGTTCTGAATAAAGGAACTTCTGTACCCAATCCCAGAGTGATGATTTTTCTTAACAGTTAAGAGATACAGGGGGGGGGGAGGGAATCGGGGACATTGGTGGTGGGAAATGGGCGCTGGTGGAGGGATGGGTGCTGGAACACTGTATGGCCGAAACCCAAACATGAACATTTTTGTAATTGTTTATCTCATGGTGGTGTAATAAAATATATTTTTAAAAAGAGAGAGATACAAAGAACATCTCGACCACGACCAAAAACTACCTATTTTAAAGTTGGCAGTGAGCACAGAAGTTGTGATATCTTTCTTTTATGTACATAACTTGTAGAACAAGCATACACATTTCTTTTCCCAAACATTTTCAAGGATGAGACACAATCCTCTGGTTTCATAAAAATCTAGGGTGGCTAGAGGGTAACCCACCTGGGAAGCAGGATACTTAATGAGGTGACCTTTGCTTTTCAGAATGCTATAATATAGCCACACCATACCAAGGGTGAGGATTAGGGTTAGGATTAGAGTATATGGTAGGGGTTTGGTGTATGGAGGAGGAGGAGGAGGAGGAGGAGGAGGTGGAGGAGGAGGGAGGGGAGGAGGAGGGAGGAGGAGGAGGTGGTGGTGGTGGTGGTGTGTGTGTGTGTGTGTGTGTGTGTGTGTGTGTGTGTGTGTGGTGAGGCAGTTGAATCTCTAAGCAAACTATGAATTTTCCTTTTCCTTTTTTTCCTCCAAACTGATAACAACGGAGTTCAGGTCTATCTGAAATACTAGTAGGAACTAACTTGGAAAAGAAACAGAGGCTGCTCTACCTGCCTAACTTGCAGCACTACCTCTAGCTTTCTTTTGGGAAATGAGTTTGATTTTGTTTTTGCTTTACTGGTTGCTATTTGTGTCTTTTTGCTATGCCTATTTAAATTCTTCAGCTAGGGACTGGAGTGATAGTACAACAGGTAAGGACACTTGCCTTGCATGTGGCTAACCTGGGTTTGAACCCTGGCACCCCAAATGATTTCCCCACAAGCTTGCCAGGAGTGATTCCTGGAAGGAGAACCAGGAATAAGACCTGAGCACCACCAGATGTGGCCCCCAAATAATAAAAATTGTAATAATAAATTCTTCAAACAGCCCATTTAGAACACTGGTTCATTTCCTAAAGATAAGGATCACAAAGCTCAAACTTCTGGTTAAAGTACTCTGACCTGGGCCGGGCGATAGCCCAGCGGGTAGGGCGTTTGCCTTACCGGCCGGCTCATGCCGGCCTGGGTTCGATCCCCAGCATCCCATATGGTCCCCGCGCCGCCAGGAGTAATTCCTGAGTGCAGAGCCAGGAGTAGCCCCTGAGCATTGCCGGGTGTGACCCAAAAGCAAAAAAATAAATAAATAAAAAAAAAAAGTACTCTGACCTGATCCCACAGTCAGAAAACAAACCAGGGGCCGGAGCGATAGTCCAGTGGGTAGGGAGTTTGCCTTGAACGCTGCCGACCTGGGTTCGATCCCTGGCATCCCATATGGTCCCCCGAGCACCGCCAGGAGTAATTCCTGAGCAAAGAGCCAGGAGTAACTCCTGAGCATCGCGGGTGTGACCCAAAAAAGCAAAAAAAAAAAAAAAAAAAGAAAAAGAAAAAGAAAGAAAGAAAGAAAGAAAGAAAGAAAGAAAGAAAGAAAGAAAGAAAGAAAGAAAGAAAGAAAGAAAGAAAGAAAGAAAGAAAGAAAGAAAGAAAAAGAAAGAAAGAAAGAAAGAAAGAAAAGAAAACAAACCAATTAATCCCTGGTTCCCATATTTTTTTTTTTTTGCTTTTGGGTCACGGGCGGCTCAGGGGTTACTCCTGGCTTACACTCAGGAATTACTCCTGGCGGTGCTCGGGGGACCATATGGGATGCCGGATCGAACCCAGGCCAGCACAGGCCGCGCGGGCAAACGCCTACCGCTGGGCTATCGCCAGGCCCCATGGTTCCCATATTTTCATGGTGGCAATATAGGTGCTATTTGTACTGGCCAATATGCTGAGTAAAGATGAGTGCAATGAGAACATACCACTTATGCATAAGAAAATAACCTGTTAATAAAAGTTCTTACCACTAATACAATCAGAGAGATGTACAGTGAAAAATAGAAGACCTCAGGCATGTAAGATAAAGTCACTAAGCCCCAGGGTCAAGGAGTAGAGAACAGAGATAAGAAGTGGCCTGCTTTCTAAGAATCTTAATTTATGGCTATAGCAATAGCACAGTGGGTAGAGTATTTGCCTTGCATACAGGCAACCCAGTTTAATCTCCAGCATCCCATATGGTCCCCGAGCACCTCCAGGAGTAATTCCTGAGTGCAGAAGCAGGAGTAACCCCTGAGCATCATCGGGTGTGACCCAAAAAGCAATCAATCAATCAAGCAAGCAAGCAAGAGATAGATAGATAGATAAATAAATAAACAAACAATAACACAGAAGGCTCAACAGAATACAAAAAGCTTGACTAGCACTAACCAACACAGCAGATCCTCAAACGGTGAATCTGGTAACATCACTGAGAAAGGACAATGATCACAAATTGACTCACTGATCTAAGGCTTGATAACTACAATTGCCTTTGTGTTATAATAAATTATATATATATATACATATATATATATTTCTGGGGAGGGGGTCATACCTGGCAATACACAGGGAATACACCTGCCTCTGTACTCATGAATTACTCCTGGCAGTACTCTGGGGACCATATGGGATGCCAGGAATCGAACCTGGGTTGGCTGCACACAAGGCAACGCCCTACCCACTGGACTATCACTCCAGCCCCTCTTGCACCATTTTAAACTCAGTAGATTAATTAAAAGAACTTCTGCTCTGGAGTGGAAAGTTGGGTGCTTCTAGCAAGAGGTCATCAACGATGGGGAAGTGCCAAAGATAACTGGATTGCTTCAGGAGTATACTTTTATTGACCTGAGAGGGGAGGGCAAGAGGAAACTCTTTGCTGCCGTCATGAAAGGGGTTTCCACGATTGGCGAAGTGGTATGTGACTGCCATCAAAGCCAACATAAGGGCCAGAGAGAGAGAATACAGGGGTTAAGACACTTGCCTTGCACACAGCCAACCTCGGTTCAATTAATCCCTGGCAGTGAGGACAGTCCCTAGACCCCTCCCAGCAGTGATTCCTGAACTTGAAGTCAGGTGTAAGTCCTCAAGTGTGGCCCCCAAACTAAAACAAAAACAAAACAAAACCAAAAAAAAACAGGCACAAGCCATCTCTAACTGTAATCAGCCTGCTCCCCACGTTGGTTAAACGCTTGAGGAACAAAGGACAATGTCAGTGTTAACATGTCAGCCATGCTTTGGCAGCAGTACCGATAAAATGCCAAACACGTTTTTAAAGACTGAAAAACAATCAAGGGCCAGAGACATAACACAGCAAGTAGGGCCCTTGTCTTGCATGTAGTCTACTCAGGTTCGATCCCTGAACCACATACGGTCCCTAAATACTACCATGACTGACCCCTGAGCAAAAGAAAGAGTAATCTCTGAGCACAACTGGGTTTGGCCCAACTTACCCACCCTCAAAATCTTTTTTAAATAAGAAATCTGTTTTAAAAAATAAAGGGTTTGAGACTCTCAAACCTCAGATTTTGAGGGAAAATCCTTTTGGTGAAAGCCTGAGGAGAGGGCAGCCTTTGAGATTCAGAGCAATCAAGGTATTTCCTCTGTTGGGTCGCAGCAAGAATGAAATGCACAAGGAGGGAGTTCTGCAGGAGGATGCCTTGGGGAAGGGAGTCAGAAGGGAAGGGCAGGGAGAAGATCAACCATTCTGGTGACTCACTGCTGACGAGCGCAGCATTTGAGTGTGCTCTTCTTTCTTTCTTTCTTGACATATTTATTGTTTGGTTTCAGTGCTCAGAGGCTACCCCGTTCTGGACTCCACGACCACACCATGCCAGGGATCAGACCTATGTATCCTGCATGTGAAGCAGGAGCTATTTCTTTGGCCCTGTAATCCATTGACTTTTTAGGGATGAGTGACTCCACGGGATCACCACATCCGCCTCACCTTCCTTTCCGGTTATCATGAGAAACAAATGATAAAAATGGGTAGGAGTCATTTATATCCTATTTTTTAAGTGATTTGGGGGAGGGACACATTTATATCCTGTTTTTATTGATTTGGGGGAGGGGGTGCACCCAGTGGGGTTCCAGCTACTCCTGGCAGCACAGTCGGGAAACTCCCAGTGGAAGTGGGAGACTATGGGGTACCTGGACTTGAACCCCAACAAAAGAGGACTTTTAAGCTATTTCTCTAGGACACCTCCATAAAGGGTAATTTTTCAAGTAAGACTCTACAGATGAAAAAAATATGGGTTAGCAATACAAAAATACTGACTGCTCAAATTTATAGAGGGGCAAATATGATCTTGAGCATCACACATACCAAAGATGGCCAGTCCTTGTTCTCCATTTGCTCTGTTACCTAGCCAAGAACCCCAACCTCACTAAGCCTTAGTTTCCTCCTTAGTTTCCTGCAAAACGTGGTTAATGTTACCGACTATTAAAGGGAGGGCTACATGCTGGGTAGAATGCTTGGTAGAGCTGGGGCACAGGACAGTTGTCGAGACTTACAGAGATCTTACCTGCCTTGCAGAGTGAGGCCAGTGAGGCACTGAGTTCAATCCCAGGCACTGGCCCGCATACTACCATGTGATTCCAGGAATTCTGTTGTTTGGGATCCCTGGATCCACAACAGAATGTGTGCAATCTCTAGTACACTTCAGCCAAGTGTGAGAACATCACAACTGAAGTATGTGACACTATCATCACAGTGAAAAGAAGTCAGGAGGGAGAGAAATCAACTACAATAAAATGCTAAGCCCCAGTTCGAGCCCAGGTAGGCGGCTCCCAGAAGCGGGAATCACTGGGAATTCGTCAGATGGACTCGAGGTCGCCTCTTTCCCCCTCCATTTTGCCGAGCCTGGTGGCCCACGCAGGAGCTGCCCGGGGCCAGCATGCAGAGTCTCACAAGCGGCTGGGGAGGCTGGAACTCCGGCTCGCGCCGGGCCCAGCTAACTATGGAACCCCGAGGAGGGCAGATGGGTTTTGGGAGTGGGCCCGTCGCCTCTGGGGGGTCCCGGAAGCAGCTGGATGAGACTCGCCCATCACACTAGCCACCATTTTCGCTGTCCGGACGCTGGGAAACTGCCTCATGACCAGATTAACAGAACAAAACCAGTTCGAGCCCAGGTCTTGTGGCCCACGTGGTCCACTAAAATAGTGAAACAGTAATGTCTTTTAATGCACTGCATTCCACAAAGAGCAGAAAAGTTTGTTGGGAAGGAGATATAAAGAGGAAAGAAATGAAATACAGAATCTGCCAAGTAGTTGAGGTGGGGGAGGGGGGGGGGGGGGGGGACATTGGTGATGGGAGATGGGTTTGGGCGGAGGGATGCGTGTTTGAACACTGTAGAACCAAAACTCTACATGAGCATCTTTCAATTGTATGTCTAAAATGGTGTAATAATATTTGCGGGGAAAATAATAAAATAAAATTTTAAAAATGCTAAGCCCTCGGAGTGTTTACTTCGTGAACCTTGGATAATGGAATCATGGTCTCAATTAAAGAATGTGTCAGGCGGGGCGCCCGGGGCAGTGTTCGTTTGTTTATTAATGTTCTGTAGAAAGTACCTAGTTAATTTTTCTACAAATCTAAAATTGCCTAAAAAAATAAAGTATAGGGCTTGGAAGATTAGCGCAGAAGCTTATAATCACAAACTTTTTCCAACTGTGACCCGCTTATGACCTGTTTCCTTCTTGTCCCCTATCTCCCCCTCCCCCTCCCCACACACCATCCTACTGGTTTGACCTCTAGTCTCATATCATGACCCATGATTTATATAATTTTCACCTCTGGCCCCTTTAGAATATCCTAGAGAACCACAAGTGGGGACCCACATGGCTCCCTGTTGTGAAACTCTGGCTTTGTGAACCTGCCTAGCAACCCTGCAAGCATCTGGTCATGAGTGCAAGTTCCCAGTGTCCCCATGTGCGCTGGGTGTGATCCTGGTAGATCATCTGTAGGCTGGCAGCCCTGCTGTTTCTGAACCTGAAGTCACTAACAATAATAAAAATGGTAATCAAGTCTAGCAAAAATTTACATAGAGTTTAGAGTACAGAGATTGAGAAAAAATAATCTGAAGCCAGATCTACTTGGTTCTGAATCCCAACTCTACCAGTTATGAGCTAAATGACCTGGGAAATTTATGAAATGCTCTGTAGGGAGCTGGAGAGACAGTACAATGGGTAGGGCACTTCCCTTGTGCATGTCTGAACTGGGTTTGATCCCCAGCATCCCATTTGGTCCTGAAAGCCCTCGAGGAGTGATCTGAGCTCAGAGCCACGAACTAGCCCTGAGAACAGCCCCCAACCAAAATATTAATAAGGAAAAATGCTCTGCAGTTCCATTTCTTCATCAATAAGCACCATGTACATGCTTGCTATAAATATAAAGTACTAATATATACTTCTAGACACTGAACTCAACAATAAAATACAGTGGATAACAGACAACAACAGACTCTGAAGTCATCTTCCATTACCTTAAAATTAGAGAAGTTATGTTCAGGGCGTAAAGTAATTTCTCCAAGGCCACACAACTAGCTGATTCAGTAGTGTGGGAACAGCCAGGGCTGTGGGAGAGACACAGTTTGTGAGCAGCGCTGCCATCGCCCAATGCTGTGCAACCAGCACAGCCCAGGCTCAAATCTGAAAAGAAAAAGGAGGAGGTCTGGAAATACAGCCTCAATTCCAGCACTTGGTCCTAGCACGAAGCTTCTCAGAGGCAGAAATCTACAGGAGGGCCAGAGAGATAATATAGCAGTAACGTCTTACTTGGCATGTGGTAGACCTGGCTTCAATCCCCAGCATCACATATAGTCACTCCAGCATCACGGAATGATCCCTGATTGTAGAATCAAGAGTAACCCCTGAGCATTGCCAGGTGTGGCCCTCAAACCAAAAGCAAGCAAACAGGGGCCAGAGTGATAGTCCAGTAGGGAGGGTGTTTGCCTTACACACAGCCAACCTGGGCGGTCCCATATGGTCCCCCAAGCACCACCAGTAGTAATTCCGGAGTGCAGAGCCAGGAATAGCCCCTGAGCATTGCTGGGTGTGGCCCAAAAACAAAACCAACAACAACAACAACAAAAAAGCAAGCAAACAAAAAGAGTCTGTAGGAAATGGCCGGACAATTCTGCATATTCTTGCCCCACCCTCTTTTGTTTCTTTACCAGGTCTTGGGGCTGTGCTTAGGGATCACTCTTAGTGTTTGTCAGGGGACCTTAAGTGGTGCCAGGGATCAGACCAGGGCTGGCCACTGCAAGGTAAACAAATGCCTATTCCCTGTACCATCTCTCTGCCCCACCCCACCCGCGACTTGGGCCCCATTTCTGACACTGCAGCCAATGTCTAGCCTAGGTGAACCGTGCTGTGAATTGCAGATTTGAAATTCATGGTGGAGACAGTGAGGAGATGCCACATCCTCCACGCCACTTGCATTTCTTTTGTGCTTATGAATCTTAATTAGGCACAGGGCTGGGTCTCTCAGAGGCCTGAAAATGGCAGCTCCAGGTGTGATGGGACCTGAAGAATCTACAATGCTGGGGGCTTTCTTTAGAAGAAGAAACACACAAATCAAATATTAGGTACCAGGTCCTAGGAGGGAAACATGCAAATGAAGGGCCCTAAATTGAAGCCTAATTAGCTCTTGGTAAATCCCACTCTGCGCCTAGTACCTAATTTCCTTCCACCCTCCTCCCTCCCTTCCATCTCAGTCCCGCACACCTGCCCTGACGTCCAGCACCCACTGCGCACCAGGCAGGAACTTCATAAATTTACATTCTGATTAAACAATGGGACTTCACTCCAATCTGCAGCTTCTTCTCTAAGTTGGGATAAGTGCACACAGCATTGCCTCCCCCTCACCCCTTAATCTAGAGGAAGAAGAAAATGGATCTATGAGGAACCAGTGGGTTGTGTGTAAACATGCCAGGTGGAGTGGCCAGAGAGATGCGGGTTGACCATAATGTAGCCAGAGGCTACTGTTTCCTATTATGGGAGAAACACAGGCAGATGCAAGCTCCTCAAGGTCTGGACTATTCAACAAATAAAATAATCCTCTCGGCGGGAAGGGGAGGGCGATTTAACAATCTGGAGGAAAGAGCATCACAGTTGTGGCATCCCTGTATATAATTAATGTATGTGCACATACCACCTGATCTCATGGTCACACCATCTGATGTAATACGGTTTTAGTAAAGCCCCCCACCCCCAGGATAGACGGGATGGGGGGTGGGGAGCGGGTTAACTCGGTGCCAACCAAGGTCACAGCTTTTCCTAACTGGAAAGGCTGGACTTTGAGGAATGGCTCCAAGGGCAGTGCCCTTTCTAACTCAACAGGAACTGTGATCTTCAGTAAATATCCCTTTTTTTTCCAGGCTTGGTGCCCAAGGATGAGGTTTCAAGTGCAATTCTGAACACTCTTTTAATTCCCTTCCCACAGCACCCCCGTTAGCCTCACATCCAGAGGACACAAAGAATGCCACAGGGAGCCACCGCACAAAGGCTCCATAGACAAAATGAGCAGAGGCCATTTTGTGGATCATTTGGGAATGGGAACGTGTTCCTAGGCAGGGGTGGGGGTGGGGGGGCGGGGAGTTTTCTCTGCGAGTTGAGTCATGGAGGTTCATCCCAGGATCTGCAGAGTTTCTCTCCACTTCTCCCCTTCCCCACGGGCAGCAACAGCTCCCCGCCCTGGAGCCCCGGTTCGCCTCTGTCCTTCAGCGCTCGTCCCCAGCGGGCTGCTCTGTCAGGGCCTGGCAGGGCGCCACGGCGCCCAGAGCAGGAGGGGAGGAAGCCACCCAGCGCTGTCAGCGTTCCCAGATGACTCAACCCACCTCGCTGCGCCTTCCTCCCCGGCCTGCCCCGCACAGCCTCCGGCCTCCTAACTTTCCATTTTCAGGCGGCTCCAGTCTTGCCTCTCACTCTCCCTGCACCGCCCCAGGGTGCCTGTCTGCTGCCCAGGGCAGCGTGGCTGGGCAGGCCCACCCGCGCGCGCAGGACAAGCAGAAGCCGCTGTAATGGAGAGTTTGGAATATAGGTCAAGGTGCTCTCGGCAGGGCCCAGGGGAGGATCACCTGACCGGGCCGCCCGGTGACTCAGCGGGAAGCCAACGGGTGGGGAGCCGGAATCTCCTGGACCGCGGGAGCTGGCGGAGGAGAAGGGGAGGAGGGAGAGGGGAAGGGGAAGGGAGGGGGAGGAGAAGGAAGGGGGAGGGGGAGGAGGGGGGAAGAGAAGGTGGAGGAGGAGGAGGAGGAGGGAGAGGAAGAGGAGGAGGAGGGAGAGGGAAGAGGAGGGAGAGGGAAGAGGAGGGGAGGAGGGAGGAGGAGGAGGGAGAGGAGGGAGGAGGGAGAGGGAAGAGGAGGGAGAGGGAAGAGGGGAGGAGGAGGAGGAGGAGGGAGAGGAGGAGGAGGAGGAGGAGGAGGAGGAGGAGGGGGGAGGAGGAGGAGGAGGAGGAGGAGGAGGAGGAGGAGGAGGAAGAGGTCAGGTTGTCTCGGGCTGGCGGACAGTCAGGGAGGGGGAGGAGCTGCTGAAGAGCGAGAGAGGGAAGGAGCAAATGGACCTCCGGTGACCTCTCTCAGGCCCAATCCACATCCACTCCCCGGCGCAGCCCTCGCAAGAGCTGAAGTCACTCCCGGGTCAAACTGCCTCTGTGGCTGCATAGCCCCAACTAATTAGCGGCCTCTCCCGCCCGAGTGGAAGGCCAAGAGGAGAGCAGAGGGCTGCGGGTGCCAGACCCCATCCGCCGTGGGCCCTCCCTGCTTAAGGCCCCTAGCGCCCCCTCCCACGGAGGCAGGGGGACCTTCCCGCCCCCATTTGGTGCTGAAGATGAAAGTCACTAACCCATTTTATTTTACATCTCGGCATGCAGGGGCCTCGGTGCAAGGGTGCGGCGGCGGTGGCGGCGGCGGCGGCCGCCGCAGTTGCTGGAACAGCAGCTGCTCTGTCTGAGCCTCACTTCCTCTGGCTCCAGCTGCAGGTTCCTCCGGGCCAAGCAGGGAGTTTCCTCCTTCTCAGAGCTTTAGGCTTAGCGAGGCGGCCACCCTCACCTCCCACCCCCCAGCTGCTTACCACCCTCTGTGGGTAGCGCTTCTGGGACTCCCTGGGTCCATGAGTCAGAGGCCGGCTGGAGACAGACAGCGGGCTTCCTTTATTAAACCAGCCTCCTGCCCGGTGCACCACAGCGGGAAGCTATAATTACTCCCCTGGCCTGGCTCTGAGAACCCAGCCACAGACGCTGAACTGGGAAAGATGGGTCCCAATTCCAGCCTTTATCTAGTGCATCCCAGTTGGGATATGAGAACAGTTCAGATCTGGGACAGCCGTGTTAGTTGTACTGTGCAGGTAATGGAATGCGTTAGACCTGGCAACACATGTAGATTGCTAACATATATATTTTAATGTATTTATTGTTATTATTATTTTGCTTCTTGGTTTATACCCAGTGATGCTCAGAGGTTACTCCTGGCTCTGTACTCAAGAGTTACTCCTGGCGGTGCTCGGGGGACCATATGGGATGCCAGGGATGGAACCCGGGTCAGCCACGAGCAAACCAAACAAAAAAAAATTTATTGGCCGTTACATCTGACAGGAGGTTTTTTTTTCAAGTGGGATTTTTTGTTTTGTTTACTTTATTATTACTGGGCAACAGGAGGGTGTGGGCCACACCTGGGAGTGTCATGGGCTACTATACTCTGAGGTTGCTCACAGAAGTGTTTGGGGGGCCATGTGGTACCGGGATATCAATCCAGAGCTGACTGCATGCACGGCAAGCACCTTACTACTATCTTTCCAGTCCTTGTTTTCTTTCCAAATGCTTCCCGCACGCCGCCCGTCTTATCTGAGGCAGACTGCTCATTACTGATGTTGGTTTGTGAGCAATGAAGAGGGCAAGGCAGCAAAGGGGCCCGAGGACAGTACAGTGGGTAGGGCACCTGTGGCTGACCCAGGTTTGATCCCCGACACCACAGAGGGTCCCCCGAGCCAGGCAGGGAGTGAACCTTGAGGGAAGAGCCAAGAATAAGCATTATGACTGCTGGATATAGCCCCCAAACAAAAACAAAACAAATAATAAAGGGCAACTATAGTTTTGGACTTAAGAACTGTTTTACTCTTTGGGCATATAGACATAAACTTTCAGGTCCCCCAGACCTACAGAAATGTTTAAAATTTGAAACCTGGGGCCGGAGCGATAGCCCAGTGGGTAGGGCGTTTGCCTCACACGGCCGGCCTGTGCCAGCCCAGGTTCAATCCCCGGCATCCCATATGGTCCCCAAGCACCGCCAGGAGTAATTCCTGAGTGCAGAGCCAGGAGAAACCCCTGAGCATTGCTGGGTGTGACCCTAAAAGCAAAAAAAAAAAAAAAATTGAAACCTAAAAAAAATATATATATATCATCTTAATTAAGTATTCAATTTAGTATTCATTGGTTTGTTCTCTTGTTCATTCATTCAATTCAATCTGGAAATACGAATTTATTCTATTCATTCATCTTATGTTTTCTGAGTTGCTCCTTTATGCCAGGTTTAAGTTTATCAGCAGGGAGACATAAACTAAACCCCTTAAAGATACGAAGCACACCACTCTCACTCACAAGATACAGACAGAACTAAGACTAATACTCCTGCCCTGGTGGTTCAATAACAGAATGATAATTCAGTCATATAATATGTTATAGACAGCAAGTGCAGGTAAGTGATAAAAGAAAAATAGAGCAGGTTGGGGGAATCACTGATAATGGAGAAATTCATAAGTATCTCATGACATTTGGGAACAATTTGTAGGTCAGGCCTTTCTCACAACGAGAGAGTTCTCAAGTCGACATAATGACTACTAGGAAATTATAATCAATCATAAATTCAATGAGTTGTATTTGACTGGTATAAAATTATTGAAAATGTAAGCTTCTTTGCAACAAAAATGTGGGTACAAATGAAAAATATTTGATAGGAGATAAAAGAGTAAAAGTGCCACGGCATCCGAGATGGGTCTGTTAAAGGTACTTCATTCAAGCACTGACTGGGCACCTGAAGACGTGGGGCCAATGCCAGGGTTCAGATCTGAGCTACACCATTTACTACCTGGATGATTCTGGGAAAGATACTTAATTTCAGTTCCCCGTCTTTTATATGGGGATAATATATAACCTACCTTTTAGGGTTTCTGGAATGATTAAATGGGATCATAAAAATAAAGGTGTTAGTTAGCATAGGACCTGGCACTTAGCAAGCACTCAATAAAGGTCATCTATTATTATTGCTCTTGTTATGGTGATGACAATGATGATAATGATGAGGTACCTGGCGCTGAGTTGGGTATTGAGGACTCAGAGCTGAACAAGAAAGTGGCATCATCCCGCTGGGAGAGACTTACCAAGCACACTGTGCTTCATTGAATCCTCACAGGCCCCTTGTTGAGAGCCCTCCCCTTCCGCACTGCACCACTGACCTTCATAAACCATACCTGCATGGCTAATAAAAATGAATAGATCACAACAAAACACTATTTAACAACCCCTGGTTATTGGAAAAATAACCAATTGGAAAAATGTAAAAAGTCTCATCATGTCAAGTGTTGGAGAGAATGTGAATCAATAGGTTAACTATATGTTCCCTGATGATGGAATAATAAATAGCTACAGGAACATTATTTCCCATAATAATGTGCAAATGGGCAAAAACGTTTAGCTCAGCATGTAGTAGACTGCTGGTAACAATCCAAATGCTCACTGCCAGGACAATACATACATAGAGGTGGAACATAATAGAGGGAATACAATATAATATTGAAAACAAGTGTGCCAAGCTATCAGTAGCATATGCTAATATAGCCATGAATGTCAGCAACCTAATATAAGAAAAAAGGGAGTACGTTCCAGGATCCATACAGCAGGATATTCTCTTAAACAAGATTTTAAAAGAGACAGAATCTAAACAATACTCCTTTCAGAAAATTTTAAAATGTCTTTGTAGGTCTCAGAGGAATGTGGATTAGAACGTCTGCCGCAAGAATAAGGTCGAGGACTCAGGTCCCAAAGGCAAAATGCACGGAGCACAATCCTAGTAGCCCTGTGATTCCCCAGCTTTGCTGCTCATGATCCCCAGCTCTGCAAGCTATTTCCTGCTGCAGCACACAGCCAGGTGTGTGTGTATACCACAACAAAGGATGTAAACCCTCCCTCCGTTTGTCCTGTGACCCAGCGAGCACCGCAACATAAAATGATGTTCCATGGAGCAGGAGCAATAGTAGAGCAGAGGGTCTCCTGCCTTGCATGCGGCCAGCCTGGGTTCGATCCCTGACACTCCATATGGTACCCTGAGACCACCAGGAGGGACTCACCAGTCGCTCAGAGACAGCAGGAAGCACTTAGAACTGCCGGATGTGACATTCCCTTTCACTCCCACCTCCAGCCCCTCCAAATAAAAGATGTTCCAGCTCTGACCAAGAAGTACAGAAGATCCTTGAAAAGCTCGTGTGTGTGGTGTGTGTGTGCGCCAGCAAGCACAAGCACTGCATCAGCTGCCAGTGAGACATACAACCAGAATGTGCATCAGAGCAGCAACTAAGGAGAGAGACGACCAATTCACCACCACTACAAGGGGGAGACAACGGGTGAGCACAGTGGCCAAATATGTGACGCCCACAACCTGAGCACCAGGGCAAAATGTGGGAGGACCAGGCAGGGGTGTGTGTGTGTGTGTGTGTGTGTGTGTGTGTGTGTGTGTGTGTATGAGAGAGTTATTGCAACAACATCCATAATAATGAAAAGGAATGTGTGTAGGGGTGTGTATGAATAAAAAAGAAACACAGTAAACAAAACTACCTTTTTTCAAAAAAGGAAAGGAATGGTAAATTCAAGACTGAGTACGGGATAAGGGAGGTAAAAGGCTGTTAAGGGCAGTGACAGAACTAGGTGGTAGACTCCTGGGCATTTACACACGCTAAGTAAACGTAAATGACACGTCACAGGGTGCTGCTTGTATGAGATCCAACCAAAGAGGAAAGACTGTCAGAAATCAATCGGGGGCGGGGCCCCAAATAATTAAAAAAAATCCTAATTAGGTGGTTTTCCCCAAAAAAAAACAAACCAAAAAATCTGCTCCTGGGGCTGGTATGAAGCAACATTGGAAAGGTGTCATGCTTGGGCCCAGGGAGGGTAATGGGCCCGCAGCTGTGAGTTTCCAGGAGGATGCAGCAGAGTGGACTTTGGAGATCATTCGCTGACCTCAGGCTTCAGCAAGCATGAGCTGCCATGCAGATACAGAAAGGTCACCTGTGGCCACAGGGCTGTGCTCACTGTCGCCACCAGTGAAGTCCTCTTCAGGCTCTGGCTGTCTGTGAAGTGGCAGGCCCTAGTACTCTCTTAGAGGTCTTTGTCAAGCCTAACCCCATCACTGCCCATTGAACAGACTTCTGGTTTCCACATTCACAGACAGGACCAGCCCTTGTGGCTGCCAGACCCCTTAGACTCTGTAGCGTGTTACAGCTACAAAAGATAATTCCAGGCGCTGAGCCTCATGACAAGCCGATGAAGAAGCCAACTAGAATTATTCCTAATCTTCAAGTGAGCCTGCGTACTTCGGTGGAGTTTGAGGCGATACAGCTGGCTGACGGACCTGCTCATGTGGGTTCTGAGGCTCTTGCCCTCTCCAAAGTGAAACCCAGGGGACAGAGCAACAGGTAGGGCATTTGCCTTGCATGCAGTCTACTTGGGTTCAATTCCCAGCACCCCATATGGTATCCCGACTATCATCAGGACTGATCCTGAGTGCAGAGCCAGGAGTAAGCTCTAAGGACCACCAGGGGAGACACAAAACCAAAACCAAACAAGCACTGTACTATCTTTCCAGTGCCTAGAGACAGGTAGAGCACCTGCCTTGCATGTGGCCAACCTAAGTTAAACCACTGGCACTCTATATTGTCTCCTGAATCCAACTAGTGGAGTGGTCCCTGAACACAGAACCAGGAGTATGCCCTGGTTCTGTGTTCAGGGACGAGAACCAAATCATCAGCGCCCACCGGATGTGGCCCAAATCACCCCACCCCCCCAAATATGGAGTCCAAGTGGTCCACATGTCCAAAAGGCCACTGTGACAACCCTAGTGACTGGCATTGGTCCGTCCTACTCCTGGAGAGTTTGGTTACCCACCTATGGAGCCACAATGCATCACTTGCAGGAGTCCATCTCCATGGTAGGGGGTCCCAAAAGGCTGTTTAAGGATCCTATGGCACTCACACACATTTCTCAGAATGTGCTCTAGTCCTTTCATGACCCATGGCTGAATTTCAGGTGCAGGAACCTCTGGGAAACAGCCAAATCAAATGTCCGATCAGGGAACAACCTGTATTACCACTTTGCTTTCTTAAGTGCAGACACTTTACAGGCTCTTTACAAGGATGGGATTCGTGGGCGGTGAGGGAACCTGCATATGTGGGTGTGAGTTATATATGACAGACAGGTTAGAAAGGGACCAGATGAAGGTTGATGTGGATTGTTTCTGTTTTCGCTTTTATTTTGGGCCACACTTGGCAGTGCTCGGGGGCTTTTCCTGCTTCTGTGCTCAGAGGTCACTCCCTGGGGAGTTTTGGGGCCAACTGATGCCAGGGATGGAGCCCAGGCCTCCTGCATGCGAAGTAGGCACTCTTGCCCTTTTAGCTCTAGGGCTGAAAGCTGACTGTTTTGATATGGTCAAAGAAGTCAGGAGGCTAAACAGGCCCTCATGAGGTGGCTGTTACCCAGCAGGCAAAAGGCCCAGAAAAAAGTACAAGAAGGTAGTTTCAGAGACCAGGAGCAGAATTGGGGGTTATCAAAGGGGGTCTGCTTTGGGCGTCTGAATTTTCCATGGTAAAAAATACACTAACACATATTACTTGCATCACCAAAACTCTACTTAAATAAATGAAAAATGACGTGAGGAGGGGGTGGGGAAGCTGAGAAAAGGTCGCAGGTTGGTATCGCCAAAGCAACTTGACTGCTGCACTGTAGAGCCTGAGCCAGGCTGCCGCTCTCCAGGGCTTGGCTGATTTACTGGAGATGAACGGCAGCCCCCAGCCTTCCCAGGGCACCAGGGCCAATGAGCCTGATCTACAGCTGGGGGGTGGGGGGAGTATTTGCCTTTGCAGTTGGCAGCATCTCCTAGCCTCTGAGCCTTCCTCATGAGAGACTCATTATGCAGTTTGGTCACATGCCCTATGCATTTTAATGAATGAGTCAGGGACAGACTCAATTTGAAAGAGGAATAGCTGCTCTCTGCTGGGTGAAGGGCTCTCAAGGGATGCTTGCTCTTTCTTTCTCTCCTCTCTCTCTCTCTCTCTCTCAGTTTGTATATTATACAAGAAAAGACAAGGAGGAAGCAACTGCCATTAGAAAAAGAGAGAACAGGCTGAAGATGGAAGGTCAAAAGGGTAGAAGGGAAAAGGAAGGAAGATCAAGAGGAAGAAAAGGGAAAAGGAAGGAAGAAAAAAATACGGAAGGAAAGTAGGGCCAAAGGAAGGGCGAGACGGTGGGGAAGAAGGAAGCAAGCCAGGGGCAGAAAGAGCAACCTAGAGTTCAGGAAACGGTGCTGAGAGATGCTGCCTGCCAGGCACTCCCCTGACTTCTTCACCCTCAGCTCATTTTCTCCAAACATTCCTGGCTTCTGAAGTGCCAGGCACCACACAGCAACAGTCACAAGACAAGTGAGATGGAGGCCTTGCCCAGAACTCAGTCAATTGGGTCAGAGCAGAACTCTGGAGACAGGAGAGTGAAGTGGAGTGTGGTGTCCCCAAGGAAGTCACTCCCTCCCTGTAAGGACACCCACAGGGAGGTAGGAAAGTGTGCCTCCTCCCCAACACACACACACACACACACACACACACGCGGCATGAAGGAAATACTTGAGAGATAGCAACATGACCGTGTGTGTGTGTGTGTGTGAAGTATTTTCTTGAGTCCTGCCATACTCTCAGGGAGGCAGCTCCAGTTCCTGTCACATTTTTCACAGATGAGGAAACTGAAGCTGAGAGAGCAGCTTGCCCAAGGTCACTCAGGGATTTGAACTCAGGCCTGTCTGAGTCCAGAGCTCTTGGCAGCTCG
The DNA here is from genome assembly GCA_021461705.1 of Cryptotis parvus. Classification (NCBI taxonomy): domain Eukaryota; kingdom Metazoa; phylum Chordata; class Mammalia; order Eulipotyphla; family Soricidae; genus Cryptotis; species Cryptotis parvus. Next base: position 4,453 of record JAJIBD010008651.1, on the reverse strand, counting down.
GCACACTGCTGTCAGCCAACCCCTGGACAGGGAATGCTGGGGAAGGCCTTTCCCTTCCCAGGCTTCCTTCCAAGAACACTCTGAACCCCCAGGAGGACGAGGTTGGTGTGAATCCAGATGCAGTGCCCGCCAAGCAGCCTGAGAGCGGATCTGAAACCTCCCTGAGCGAGCTGGGCCGGGTGTGTGAGCCCAAGCACTCCAGGGCAGCAGCAGAGGAAGGAAGCTCCGACCCACGGTGGTCAGTCGAGGCGGTGAGCCTGTTCCCAGCCTCCACGCCACAAAACACAGGGCAGGAGATGCTCAGCAAATGAGTGTGTGGGAGTGAGACTTACCCTGCCATGGCGGGCGGGGGTCACTGAATTACTCAACAAAGCCACCCGGGCTTTGAACTTTGAGCCAGGCTCTGCTGGAGCAGGGCAATTGGGGGGGGGGGGGGCACACTCACCAGCGTGCAGAGGATGTCTGCCATGCCCCTGACTCCTCCTCCCCACAGCAGGAGAACACAAGCCTGGGAAGGAGCCAGGAACCTGGGAGCCCTGCACCCCACAGTCTTAGGATTTTACAGCTGGGGAGAAGGCGCATAGGCCAGCACAGCGGGACCGGCCTCCCCACCCCCTCCGGTTTCGTGCTGGGGAGCAGAGCAAAGCAATCTGCCAGGAACTGGGGCCGCACACAGAAGCAGCCTGCGTTCGCTGAGTGACTACTTGGGGCCAGGGCCGTCGCCCACGGAATCCACACCGCCTCCTGGCAAGGGGAGCCCGGCATCGTGCCCCTTTTCAGCCCCAGACGAGATGACGCACAGAGTGGAGAGCTCATCCCGGTCACATGTTCACATATTTTCTCTGTTCTCGGGTGGCCACCGAGAGGGAATTCCCCGAAACATACTTCGGGTCGAGACTCTCACTGCCCATAGCGGTGAAAGGGCTCATGAGCTTGGGAAAAACTCTGGGAAGGCGATGTGGGTCATCTGGCCTGGCTCAGTCCTTCTTCCGGGCGCGGTTAAGGAAGCCAAATTTTGTTCCGACTCTGAGTGAAATCCTCCCTGCTGGCCCTGACTGTGCTGTTTTGGTTCCCTGTCTGTCCTCTGTCTTTGGATTCCGTGCGTCAGAACCTGGGTGTGGAAGAGGGGCCCTGTTTTTCTGAAAGGCTCTTTGGAGGATTTGGAGTCACGCTTCAGGATGATCCTGAAGGGTCTGGCCAACGTGCCCCTATTTGACCAGGGGACTCTGCGTGTGCTCTGCCTCTCCATCTTGGCAAAGCACAGCCTTGGCTCTGGGACTAATTTCTCTTGGGAGAAATCAGCCCTTCAATGAACACTGCCTCCTCCCCCGTCCTCCCCCTCCTTCCTTTAATTGAAGGGGCATTTGTTTTCTGGGGTGAGTCTGAAACAGCCCTGCCTCCAGCTTCTTCGTCTGAAGGGAACTGTGAGGCGGTGCTTCTGGGGTGGCAGTGTCTTGGCCTGGTACCAGCTCTTTCCTTTGCCACCTGCCAGGGCATCACAATGGGCACTTGACCCACCGCAGATTGCTGCCAGTCTAGACTGCTTACTTAGGATCAACCCAGGCAGCTGATCCAGACCTCATGAGAGGCTGGATTAACCCACACCCTGGGTATCCCAGTTTCTGGTTCCAGCAGCTCTGCCAAGGAATTCAGAGCCAGTCATGTCTTTGTGGGACTCCAGGCTGGGGGACGCTGGGCAGAGTCTGCACTTGCTCCATGTTCTGATTTCCTCCCCTGTGAAATGGGAAGATAATACCCGGCTCCTGCCAGGAGAAGGCGCAACGCCGTAGGGGTGCAGGCTTTGCAGATGGGAACCCGGGCTCCCACTGCTACCCTGAATGGGGCATCAAACAGTTCTGGGTATGAGCCAGACAAAGTGATACAATTCAAGCCCAGAGTCCTCTCTGACTTGCAGAACTGGCACGGAGAGCAGTGAGAGCATATGTGTCGTACCTATTTGAAAAGGAAAGAAAAATGCTCTAAGAAACAGAAGGGAGTTTTAATGCTTTGTTGATGTCTCCCTAGATGGATGGAGCTTACAGCGTGCTCCTTCCACTTTGTGACCATTCATGATAAACCTACCCTTGATTTTGGTAACCGTACCCAGTCTTCTCTGCAACTTACTTCTAAAGACCCCACCCCCACCTCCCAAAAGAGCATCTCTTTCTCCTTGTCTAGGGAATGTTACACGTCCCACTCAGGAGTAAATGAGACTTATGCTAGAAATCCCAGGAGAGCCTTTCTGGAAAGGAGAGGTTCAAAGCGGGAGGATCTCCAAACAGATGGTGGTGGAGGGACAGTGGTGTTTCGGTGGCAGCTGTGGGGTGGGAACATACTTAGAAGAGGTGTAAATCATACTTAAGTCGGAACATTGACAATCTTGTAAACAAATATTAGGTACCCCACTTCTTAAAAATATTAGGGGGGGTTGGAGCAAGGCACGTAGGGCCCTTGTATCTGATGGACCTGGGGTCAATTCCCTACCTCCCATATGGTCCCCTGACTACCACCAGAAGCAATTCCTGAGTGCAAACTAAGGAGTAACCCCTGAGCATTGCTGAGTGTGACCCAAATACAAAATTAAAATATGATCTTTCTTGGGAAAAACAGAAAGGATGTGGAAAATGCAGTCATCTTGTTATTGTTTTTGTTTGGGGGCCACAACCAACGGTGCTCAAAGTTTGCTCTTGGCTCTGTGTTCATGGATCACTCCTAGAAGTTCTCAGAGCACCAGAGATGGTGCTGGAGATGGAACTGGGGCCAGCACTAGGCAAGGCGAGGCAAAAGGCCTTAACCCCTGAATTATCTCTCCTGCCCTGCCCTGATACTGTTCCCATGAACTAAAATGAGAAAACACACACACACACACACACACACACACACACACACACACAACAAAATAGCACTATGGTGCCAGAAAGTTAATATAAAGGGTACGGTGCTTGCCTAGCCTGCGACTGAGGCCATCACCCTCGCTGATTTAAATCCCAGCACAGTATATTGTCCCCAGAGTGTGGAAAGGAATGATCCCCAAGAATCATTGGTACCAAGTGTGCACCCCTCCTGCCAAATAGAGCTCTGAAGAGAGAAATCAACCCCTTTCAAAAAAATGATTTGAACTGCACATTTAGCCTGTGTACCCATCATGTATTTTGTTTGGTTTAGCTTGGTTTTGATTTGGGGCCACACCTGGCTATGCTTACTTCCTGGCTCTGTGCTCAGGAATTACTCTTGGTGGAGCTCGGGAACACCTGAGGTCCCAGAGATCATACGTGGGTCGGCCACGTGTGAGGCAAGGGTTTTCCTTACTCGCTGTTCTCTATCTCCAGTCCCCCACTGTCGGGAACGCACCCCAACAAAATCTGGGAGCAGGATCTAGAGATCCCCTTCTGACCCAGGGGATCAGCAGCCGGCGGAGAGAGAAAGACGCGAGAATCCAGCAAAGTTTCAAAAGTTTTACTCACTTTTGTTCTGGTACACAATACAGTAACAGAAAAAGCCCACTTTAGGTTCCTGGCTCGGCCCTGGCCATGTGTAGGTTTAGAATCCTAGGCCACGATGGCCACATGCTAAGGCCCAACAGGGAAGAGAATGGAGAGGAGGAGAGCAGAGGCAGAAATGAGAAAGGCAAAAAAGGCAAAAAGGCAAAAGGGAAAAAGGCTACAGCTTGTATAACTTTTCATCCCAGACTGGCCCACATCAATGGAAAGCAGTTAGGATCAAGCCCCTCAGGTAATTTCTCCATGGACCTCACCTAGTTCCATTGAAATGTTAACATTGCCCAGCCAAGGCTGCAGGTCCTGGTAGATGGGGGAGGGGCATCTGAGATGAACTGTGTCTCAGAAAACAAAGACACGCCTCTACCAATGGATATTCTATAGCCAGGTATATATTCTCCTAGCCTTCATAAGATTCTCATCTTTCCTTCATAGTTGTTTTGTATATTAGCCTTTAGACTTATTAGAGAGCCACACTTGCTTTGCTTAGAAGCAAAACAGCATTTCTCTCTGGTAATTACTCACTCAGAGATCCTACGTGGCCAGGTAAATATACTGGTAAGATCTATCTAGTCCCACAATGATTGTGGTAGCATGAGAGAAAATATTTATACCAGCTACCATAGAATACATGGTAAGATATACTGCCACATTCAAACTGTTTTCTTGCCCTTCTACCTACAAAGTGACCTGCAGGAGGTAACTCCAGGCAAGGTGCAAAGGCTCTGGGCAACAGTGTACTGCAACACCCCACCCCAGGACACTGCAGCTTAAGCATGACGCCAAATTCCCTTTTAGCCCAAAGATAGTTTGGATTGGATTTTCTGCCCCTTGTTAGCAAAAGAATCCTAATGGGTACAGCATTTTCTCATTTAAATCTTTTCAGCTGTGAAGTATCAGGACGCCCACTTTACAGATGACGAACTGAGCATGAAGCAGACGAGCTCTGGCATGGA